>JAGFMF010012284.1:207732-232937 GCA_019455555.1 Galemys pyrenaicus
ACTGGTGAGATGGTGATGGGGAATACATGGGGATTACAATTAGTGGCAAGTATATGTAAATTTTAAAATATTTTAATAAAAAAATGAAAAAAAAAATAAACAGCTTGACAGAAAAAAAAAAAAAGAACATGGGGCAGAGGTGAATGTGCAGAGATGGGAGAAGATTCCAGAAGGAAAGGGTAGAATGTGTGTGTATGTGTGCATGTACATGTGCTGTGCCTAAGAACGATGCTAAAGAACAATGGGTACAGAGCAAGCTCAGCCTCATGGATCAGAGAGGGCCCAAGAGGCTGTGTAAGAACAGTGTGTGACAATAATAATAATAAAAACTAGCAGGCAACCATAAATAAGAGATATTCTGTGAGGGAGGGGAGGGAAAGGGATCAAAATGGGACAGAAGAGCACAGGGGATGATGGTGATGGTTCAGGATGAACTGGTGGTGGGAATTTTATGAGGAATACACAATGATGTAAAAGATGCAAATAAAAAGTATTAAAAAAGGAACAGAGTGTGTGTATGTGACATGTATGTACTACTGTGTGCTCATGTGTATGCGGTGTGTGTGTGTGTGTGAGTTAGGATTTGAGACCCAGCAAGTGAAAAGGACTGGCATCTGGGGGTACTACATCCCAGGCCGAGGTGTAGCCCTCACAGCGCAGCAGCCCAGCCCTATGGATTTGTGAAACCATGGGGCAATTTTGGCATACATTCCTTGTTTGAAATTGTGTTATGCTTTTACAGAAAACATTTCCATATTAAAATAAAAACAAAACAAAAAAAGAAATAGAATACAAAATACATGTAGCTTTATTCTGAAGATTAAAAAAATACAACTTCAAAGAAATCTCGACGGCTTCCAGAAGGGGCGACTAAGAAAAAGACCTAAGAAACCCTGAGCTCCTTCATTAGCTTAATTTTCACAGCGCCTGCATGAGGTAGACTAGATCACTGTGCCCGCAGACAAGACTGAGGCCCAGAGAGGGTGGGGACGAGGCTCAAGGTCCCACAGCTAAAAAGCAGCAGGATCAGAACTCAAACTAGGATCTGTGTCCCAGCTTTTCCCACAATAGCCTGAGTGGTTGGCACACAAGGAATGAGAGGAAATAAAGCTGAAGCAGGTTGGTGATAAATCACGGAGGGTCTTGAACGCCAGGCTGAAATAAAGGTTCTGTGCATGAAACGACATTGGTGGCCGGGTAGGAGGAGACCTGGCGGAGCTGACGGCAAGCAGGAAGAGCTGCATGGCCGGAAGAGATGTAGTTATCCTCATCTCGGCACCTCTGGGGCCACGTCTTGTCCCTGCGACTGAGCCCCACACCCAGTGATTGTTCCCGTGGTGGAAGAAGGAAACGCGCCTCTTTTTCTGTTCACGTTCTCAGCGTTACTCTACCGAGCACAGAGCTCAGAATCTTTGGCCAGCCCCGTCTCAAGCGGAAGAGGGTCGGCCATCTGTAACCGCTCTCAAGGTGCCCTTCCCCGGACGGGGATCAATGAACAGGAGTCAGTGCAAAAGGAGAGAACAGTATTATTTGGCCTGAAAGGAAATCGATGGAGAGTGGGGACCTCTGGAGGCACTGCAATTTTCTAGATCTATTACTTGCCATTTGGCGGTGAGTGAGAAAAAAACATTGTGTTACCATGAAAAAAATCAAGAGATTTATGTTGTTTTCATCAAGACAATAAGACTCCGGGACACACCCAAAATGGCAACTTAGAGCAAGTCCAAAGTGAGGAGTTATTTATGGCGTGAGGGAAGCTGGAAGCTGTTCCTCTGACTAGGGGAGGGTGGCAACAGTTTGCAACGGAACAGCAGTGTCTTCCTTCCTTCCCTTTTCTCTCCTCAGTATCTGCTGAGAGAGTTTGTTGAGAAACCAGTCAACATCCTGGGGATCCTCAGGCCACCTCAGGTACTGCTGCTTCTGTACAAATCCTCGGATGGACGGATGTTTCATCAGCTGGTACTGCGACAGGGCCCCAACCACCACCACGATGAGGGCGCCGCTGAGGTCCGAGACACACCTGCTCTGGGCATAAGTGAAGGCTTCAAGGCACCACCCGTCTCGGAGAAAGTGTCTGCTCATGATGCAGACGATCTTTCTGCTTTGCCACACAGCATCCTGGATGTTGGCGATGTGGTTCTCTCCTGGGACAAAGTCTCTCTCTTCAAAGCACAGGTTAAATCTGTTGTGGCCACTGTACTGAGCATCCAGGTGTTTCAGCAAAGCGTTCTGCACCCACTCGAAGTCCCTGCTACTGAAGCACAAATAGGCATCGTACTGGTACGTGTCAGGTGCTCTCCCCTTGGCCTGGTCCTTGAGCACCAGTCTCTGGACTGTCTTAAAGCAGATGAAACAAAACCCTCGGAACTTGGTGACGGTGAGGGTGGCCGTGAGGAAAACTGTCAATGTGGCAGTGAGGAAGAGGAAAAGGGAAAACTTTAGGGACTTGAAGAATTCCTCTTCATTGCAATCTTCTGTGGAAAGAACATAGAGGGATGCCCCAGAGAGCGAGCTGGGGTACGTGCAGGATAGGTCTTCAGGAGACCCCAACAGAGTGACATTGGTTTGATTGAGCCAACTGATAAAAGCACTAAGTTCACACTCACAGATGAACTTGTTATGAGTTATGTCCAGGAAACTAAGTGATGCAAATAAGTCAGGATTAGGAGACAGGAGTTGGTTTCTCGATATATCAAGGACCTCTAAGCTGGCAGGTAAGTCACCAGAAGAAAGAACCGTCAGCCTGTTGGTGTTGAGGCTGAGTCCCCTTAATGCAGTTAGGTGGCTAAATACTCCTGGTGGAAGGAAATTCAGGTAGTTGTTATTCAAAAACAGGACTTGGAGATGGGGAAGTCCCTTAAAAACATCCCAACAGAACCCAGTTTCCCAGGCAAGTTGCAACATGTTTTCTCCAAGGAAAAGTTGTTCCAAATTGAGGTTCTCTGAAGGGGTAAGTTGTTGGTGACAAGAAGAAAAGCGATTCTGATTTAAAAGGAGAGTCTTGAGGCCACGCACCAGGAGAAGGACATAGAGATTATCCAGTTTTTCTAGCCTGTTCTCTGATAACTGGATGAAGTTGGCTGTAAATGGGATGTTTGGCCAAGCCACCAGCTTATTGCCACCAAGGTAGATAGTAGATATGCTTGGAAGAAAGTTAATAGTTTTAAGAGCATTATCCCGGAGATCTAAGGTGCTTAATTTCCTCAGGCGTCTGAATGTTTGGTCCTGGATGATCCCGATGTGATTCTTTTGCAGATCAAGGTATGCTACTTCAGGCAGTCCATAGAAATCAGAATTATAAAGTTCCCCCAGAAGGTTGTATGACAGATTGAGAACCTGGAGGCTGTCGAGTCCATAAAAAGCTTCAGCCGCAATCTTGTTTATCTTGTTGTGGGCAAGGTTCAAAAGCTTCAGCTCTTTGAGACCCTCAAAGACTTGGGAGTTTAGGGAGAAGATAGACCCATGTGAAATGTCCAGGCGTATCACCGAGCTTCTGGCCAGGCCGGCAAATGTGTTCCGGTCAGGATCTTTGATGTTTTGGAAGCCGAACCCAGAACCCATAATGTGGTAGCTAAGAACCAAAGAGGATACCTGGCTTCCACTGATGGCTTTGCTAAAGTTTCCTGTGATGCCTATGGTCCAGCCATTGCTGGAAACATCTAGGGTTTCCAGGCTCATGTTTCTGAATGGGTTCATACATTCCCCCCAGTTCACGAAGTCTCTGTAGAGGCCATTATAAGCCAGGTTGAAAAAGGAGAGCGTTTTCCCTTGGAGAGGCCTGAGCTCACGCTCACACACAGTCGGTATTTGGTTTAAAGAAAAATCCAGGGACTTTAAGGAATTCAATTCCCCGAATGAAGGGTGAAGATAAAGGCTATGAATCTGATTCTTGGACAGGTCCAAGCGTGTCAAAGACTCCAGATTTCTGAAATAACCATCTCTTAGCACAGCATCGGAGAGGCCACAGCCATATAACCTAAGTTCATACAGATGAGGCAGTCCCTGAAAAGCATCTGGATGTAAGAAATCTATCTGACTCCTACCCAGATCTAAGATTCTAAGATTGGGCAGGTTTCTGAAGGCTTCTTTGTCAATAGTGAAGGAGGTACACTGATCCCCAAGTTCCAGCAGTAACACCTGCTTCAGGAAAGGGAATGAGGTGGCTGTGACTGTCTTAATATAGTTGAAGCTTAGCAGGAGGTTCTCAGTGGTGCTGGGGACCTGGGGCACTTGGGTGAGGTTGCAGGAGCGATACAAGGCTATCCGACCGTCGGAGGAGCAGGGAGAAAGTCCAAGCCCATGGCTGGCCATGAGCACCACTCCTAAGAGAAGGTCAAGGTGATCTCCCATGCTCCTATGGAGAAGAAGGGAGAATGAAAACACTGGCAGCTAAGCTCGTTAGCCCTTAGAGCTTGAGGGTTCCTGTGCACTGTCTGCCCTTGAACCCTTTCCTCTTCTGACAGTGTTGGCAGACGTGGCCATACAGATGGAGCTGTTCTCTCTTCCGATCACTGACGCTGCATTTTCTACAGAGGAGGCGCTATTCTAAGCACTTTAGAAAGGTTTTGTTTACAACATTCGTTTATAATACTTTATCCATTCATTAGTCCATGCATGCATCTACTCAAGGTTTGATGAAGGAAGTTGGAGAAAACAGAAGAAAGGAACACATTTTCACTCTACCCCAGGAAGGGACCCCATTCCTAGCCCAAAGAGGCCTCAGCTAGAGCGGGAAATAAATCCATGGGCTTTTCTCCCCTCTAACCTGTCAAGTCCATCTCCGTCCATCCATCTTTACTCCATATGCAGCGCATCTCAGAAACTCTGGACACTTTATATCATTTTCCACAGAGTCAGATTTGCTTGGTTTAATTAAAATATATTAAACACCCAAGCCAATTCCATTCCAAGCTACCAGCATCTCTTGACGGCTACACTGGGGACCCTTCCCTGGTCGCTCGTATTTCTGGTCCTACCGCCAGTTCTCTGAACAGCAGTGTTCTTTGGAAAATTCACATAACCTGGCCACCCTTCCTTCCGCTCCTGGAAGAACATCCTGCAAGGGCTTACATGAGTGACTCTTGCCTGTCTCCTCAACAGTGTCTTCAAACCTTCTCCTTTCCTAAAACTTACTCAGCAAATATTTGCATTTTATACCCATATCCCAGGTCTTCGACCCAAATGGCTCCCTAGCCATGCTTTGAGAAACTGGTCTAAGGGACCCCTCAGAAGCATCACGATTCTCTTGGAGGAAGAAGGACTGGTAAGAAAACTCAGAGGCTGTGTGCGTTGGGTTTTTGTATGAAGGCTCTGTTGACTTGTATCTTGGGGGTGATGGGACTGGCACAGTCAATACAGGCCTCAACACTCCTGCCAAGCCTGTTAATTGAGAGAATGAGACTGGAGGGAGAAGGGCTCAGATCCCTTTCATTTGAGTTGAATTCCCTCAGCTTTAATCCCAGCCGTTAGCAGAGCAGATTCCATTTTTTGACTTAATTGCCTGGACAGAGCCGGTTAGCTCAGCTTAGGGGAGTTAGGGACGTGGTGTCCCCAGCTCAGGAAACGGCCTGTGCTCCAGGGCACCTCAGCTCCCTGGCAGACCCTCTGGCTGCGGCCATGACTGTGCCTGTGCTGCCTTAATGTTTGGCCGTTAAATAACCCTAGATAGGGACTCCTTGGTAGGCCGCGGGACTCTGAGCTGGTCTGTCTAGAGAAGGCTGGTGGGTGGAGGCCACACCTAGCAGGGGACGTGAGACTGGACGTGGAGGACGCCCCGTGTGAGAAAAAGATTTAATTCGTTTTCAAATGGGTGCTTGGGGAGTTTCTCCAAATCTCACTTAGCATGAACATCCAGGACTGAGTCCAAAGGTGGGTGTTGAAGTCAGCCTTGAGTAGAAGGTCAAGGCTGGGACCAGAGACAGGTGAGCCTTTCAGGGCAGGCGCCCTCTCCAGGTGCAGAATGCACCCTGCAGTGCTCCAGGGATGGGCACTCCTGGGCGAAGGGGGCACGGGCAGGTGAGCGCCCTTCACACTCAGCTGGTGTGACCTGAGGGGCTGCTCGTGTGTGCATATCTGAGTGCGAGAAGGTGCTTTGCAGCTAGGAGCAGGCCGTCTGGTCACACAGATGAAAGGGAGAGCTGGTTGTCAACCACCCTTCTCAGACCCATCGCACGCCTGAGCCACGGCGGTCATCAGCATCTTCCGTGTGCGCCAGGAACTAAAGCAGCAGGGGCAGATGTCTGCCAGCCAACTCTGCTCTCCAAAGAAGAATCGGAAGTCAGCACAGGTTTCTGGGCACACGCACGAGCGCAGCATGGCTGACTCACTCACCCACACTCAGTCATCTCTCTAGGGTCAGCTTGCATCTCCAAGCCCACGATTCCGTAATACAAAGCATATTTATGAAGTCTAGGCTTCATAAATTTCTCTTTGACGTGTCATTGTTGCATTAGCAATGCAGCAGGGGTGGGTAGGGAGAGCATGGGAAACTGTCAAATGCTCGCAGAATTTCCAGAGTTGCTAGAAGCTGGTAGCTCTGTCAGGAAGGAAACGCGTTAAGACTCATGCGACTTGCTATTCGTGAAACGATGTTCACACCAAGGGGCTCCCAATGCCTTTCTTGGAGCTGTGGACTGTCTGCTAAATCTCTTCGAGAAATGTGTTTGAAGTCCACCTCTATTTCTGTCTGATATATAAATTAGGGTTTTATTCCTTGGCAGGTATTGTTCTCTTTGGCTCACTGCCACATCGCCCGCACCCACAACCACTATGTCAGCCGCTATCTGTTGGAAGAAAGAAAATGCCTTGGATCTAGAAGTCCCTTTTCTTGACATTTCTGTAATTATTTGCTTTCTGAGGACTCATGCATAAGGATGAGGACAGCCCAGTGCCTGTGCCACAGTGGGCAGAGAACGCAGGGTTCTCTCGGGAAAACAAGCTGAGTTTGTCACTGGAGGCCGACATTTCTAAATAGCGTGGCGAGATAAACTGGCTGAGTCAGGAGACACGGAGGAATTATTGGATCTTGGGTTTAAGGTGAGAAGGGGGTTCTGGAAGATGAAGAACTGATGCATAGTGCTTTTCATCATCTCACAGGTGATTGGACCGCGGCACAGAGAGGCTAGTTTTCTTACATACATACACAGATATCAGACGTAGCCGGCTGGCCTCAGCCTGGGGTCCCAAATTTGGGGCAACATCCAAAGTTTCATCGCCAGCAGCAGCCGAACACTTCCCTGCTCAGGGCATGACCTTGGTCCGCCAATGTCACGGAGCTTCTTCACAGCCTGTTTGAGCTGGTGCTCGGTGGCCTTGGTGTGACAGTGAACACAAGTGTGCTGCTGGCGTTCACCTTCACGGCGACTCTGGCCAGGGGAGCCGGGTGCTGCACTGTGGGCACGCTGCTTTCTCCTGGCGGCGCTCTTCCAAGGATACCTGGGCTGCCTTCGAGCCGCAGTGTCGGGCCCCGGGGAGGTGGGTCGTGTGCGAGTTTCTTTTGCTTGTGGCCGCGGGTGCCCTTCAGCACTGCTTTCTTGGGCTTCAGAGCTTTGGCTTTGGCTTAGGCTTTGGGAGCAGCAGGGGCTTATTTCAGGGCAATCTTTGTGAAAAGTGAGGCCAAGCCCTCGCTTGTGGTTACCACTCTATTAAATTGTGGTGCAAGGACTTGAATCCAGCTGCAAACATAATTGTCATCTGAGCTTTCAAAAAAAAAAAAAAATCAAAGCTGAATGTACTGGAAGCCAGAGCCAGAGACCCCAGGACTGCCTGAGCAGGACTCACTTGGAGATCTTACTGCCGTGCACATTCAGATTCAGCAGGCTGGGGCAGGAGCTAGAGGTGCTTCTGGTGCTGCTGGCCCACTGGGCGCTCCGGACACTTGCTGGCCTCACTGCCCACTACTCCGGCTGCCCCATTCTCCTGGGGGGAAGTATGACCAAAATATTGCATGATTGTTTTTGAGAAGGGAAGCTGTATTAATACCTTCAAGGCCCTCCTCCCCCTACCCCAGTTCTTCTCGGATTCCGAAGAGGAGGAGCTGGGCTTGTCATTTCCTGAGCTAGGGAAACAGCTTGGTTGTCACTTCTCTGGTTCCAGGACAGGCGCTTCTCCTGAAGACCAGCAGGGGGCGCACAAAGGTCCGCACTGGAGGGGAAGAACCAGCGGAAGGGGTGCCGGAGAGGCCGAGTTGGGCTGTGAGGTGCTCTAAGCTGAACCCCATGCGTTGGTTCCCGCTGCTAGTTTACCTGTAGCGCGCACACAGGTGCTCCTGGCAGGCGGCCATTCTAAGACAGGAGTGGCGCTCCCAACTGTATTCCAAAACAAGCCTGTGATTTCTCCCTGAGCTTGCTCCGTAGAAGGAATTACCCACTCTCCATGCCCTGACACCCACTGAGACCATCTCTGGTTTGCAGTGTACACAATTTTTATTTCTTATGAAATATCAAAATGACAACTAAGTTTATAGCTGGAGTCAAAGCCCAGCTCCACAGTTTAAAATGTGTGAGCTTGAGCTCAGCCTGTGGGAGCATCAGCTTAACCATCTGTGGGGTGGCAACAATAATAGCTGTGACCCTCCCCCCATCATGGTGGCCTCTGTGGACACTCCAGTGGTCAAGCCTGAGAATCCAGTTATAGCTGCATAATCCTCTAATATGTCTTGCTTGATTAAGTAGACAGACACCATTTATCAACTGCAGCTCACCAGGAATATTCCTCTTAGAAAACAATGAAGGGGAACAGTGAGAGGAGGAAATAGAATTGCTCAGTACATTGGGGTGATGGGTTCTCTTTTATGTAAAAGTTTCCCCTGTTTTCTATATCTTCAGGTGGGGCCCCCTAAACCACAAAACAATGGCACCCCAGGCATTGGTATTCTAAAGCCAGGAAGTTGAAAACTCAAGAGGCTTAGGGTTAGGGTCCTCTTCTGTCTGCTTATTATCTACTCTTAACACATAGATCTTAAGCATCCGATTAAAAGAAATATTTGATCTGAGTGATTATTAAATACTAACAACTAGCAGGACACATTTTAAATCCTCACCCAGGATAACGGCTCTACCTGTCTTCGGGTTCAAGCAGCATCAATAAGCTCAATTAGAAAATTAACATCCAAGGCTCTCAAGTGTCTCCGGATGTGACTTAGCTAAACTTCGCATGTTGATGGGCAAAGCAAATTACCAGAAAGCTGGGCAAGTACAAGGTCAGGGCCAGAGCAGAGAGCTGGCAAGTCTGCAATTGCAGCCCCTGCAAGTCAGAGCTTGGACAATCAATCTGCTAAGAGCAGCAAAAGAAATCATCTGGATGGTGCTATAAATCGGAAGGAGTTGGGGAGCAGGGAGGCAAAGGGAAGAGAAACCGTATTAAACTGCGATCCGTTAGACACAAAAATGGAAATGTGATGAGGAGAGGTTATAAAATACTTGAGAACTGGCCTGGGAGGGAGCTGGTGTCTCTGCTGGGCAGCAGAAGCATCGCTGCAGCTGATGGAGACACCAGGGTTCCAGGAGAGGCTGGAAGGGAGGCTAGTGAGGCCTGGAGGAGGGGTCCTGGGACTCCAGGGCTGCAAGGCTCAGAGGAGGGAGGCGGTCACTGGCGGCACTCCAGGGCCTGTGAGCTTGGGAGACAGGGAGCGCTGGGACACAAGCCCCACAGGAAGCACATGTCCCCTCTGTGTTCCCAGGATCCTGGGCCCTCAGGGAGCTTCACCGAGCCTGGAATCTGCCCTGGGCAGGCTGCCCGGGCCACCGTGCTCCATTCTGAGTGGGGGCAGAGTCAGTGAAACTTGGCTCCAGCCTGCTGTGGGCTGGCAGGCCAGGGTACCTGACATCTAGCCAAAGCTGGGCTGGGAGAGGGGAAACCCGGGTGTCAGCCCCTGTGGCCATCACATGGAAGTCCCTGACACTGTTAATTGCCCTTGTCCAGTTTCTGAATATGCATCACGTTTTGAGTGTGAACTGGTAGCTTTTTTAGATAAAATTATCAGATGGAACTTGATAGGACTGTGAGAGCAACCACAGACCAAGGCACAGTCTTCCTAGCAGTAGAATATTCACCCTCCCTTTTAGCAAATTTATGCATCTGTTATAGAGGATCTTAAAACTCTCAAGTGGAATTTAATGTTATTAGTGCACCAATAAAATGGATCAATAAGATGGATCTATATATATCCTGGCCTTAAACAGCAACTTCCCCCTATACCCATAAGCATGCACTCTCAGAGAGAATTGCTTGTGTGGCTCGATAATACTTTGAGAGTGGAAACCTTTTTCCTCTCCTTGTGTGTCCACCTCTCCCTGTCCACGGCCACCTCTAACACCCCCCTGATTCCACTGCCCCAGGCCAGGTATGCGCAGGGTTATACCCAGAACTAACTTGCTGGTTCTTCTGGCTGATTTCCCAGCCAGGGCCTTTTGCTTTTTTCCCCAGGTCTGGCTTTTGCAGGAGGTACAGAGTGGACAGGCATGGAAGGGGAGAAGCAGAAGGGCGTGGAAGAGCAGGAAGGGAGAGGTTTGTGGGCCCCAGGAAGAGGACTGGCAACACTGCAGAGCACAGCAGAGACCACGGTGGCCGCTACAAGAATTAAAGTGTGGACCAGACTGGGAGCAGGGTCACCCCCAACCCCAATCCCGAGTCTGGGCACTGCATAAAATCAGAAGATTGTGACACAACCTTGGTAGTTTCTAGTCTTCCAGCCTGGTGAGACAAAGCCTCCAAACAGCATGTCATCTGGAAAACACGGACAGGAGCTGTATATCTTGCACACCTGAGCATGTTAGCGATACACAGTCGTTATCTTTTTGTTTTGCATGTTGGGAAAGATACTAAAGTTAGTTCTGGAACTATCTAGAACCAGTGATATCTCTAAGCATAAAGAGGAGGAATCTCAGATGACAGAAACTCAGGGCTGAAAGTGGCTTCAACTCTGGCCTTTATTGTAACTGTATGAGTTCAAACACACAGTTTCCCTGTTTATAAAATCGAGTGGTTTTGCTGCTAGAGCCAGGACCGTGAAGTCCTGTCATCAGTTCTCAGCACAGCAAGAACTGGCTTGGCCTTTAGTCGTTGGTCAGGCCTGCAGGCCCTTGAACCGGAGGTCCAGTTTGGAGCCTGGCTCACCAACGCCACGTTACCTACCAGTAAGCTCTTTGGGTCCCATTTTTGTCATCTGAAAAAATGAGAAATATCCATGCCCACCTCATATGTACTCAGAACAGAGTGTGGCTCAGAGTAAATGTTGTTTATGTATTTGCTATTATTATGGGAGTTTAAATCTGTGCACAGCAAATGAGACAATGTCTGGCCAGCACCACTATGAAGGGAAGTGAGGGGTATTTGGAGTAAGCTGGCTGTGGACCAGGGAGGTGAGATCGAACGTCTCAGCATTGCAACATCCTGTCTTTGACTGAGCGTTACCACGACTTTGGAAATTACCCAAAATGCCAGTCCTATGGACAGGTACAGGGGAGGGGGCTTCAGTGAAATGCAATCAAGCAAAGAGGGGCTGAATTAATATTCCTTAGTTGTAAACAGACTCTTTCCCTCCCGCCTTCAAGCACGCTCAGATTTCTTTTATTATGAAACAAATCACAAGATCTCAGGACGTGACCACCCCTCCCTTCTTGCCGAGAGAAAAGTTCTCCTTCCTTCAAGGCCAAATTCCTCAGACATGAGGTCTGAAGACTCCCACCAGTGTCTCCACTCCCCATTAACTGGCCTGATGGCCCCACAGAATTTGGCTTCCCAATGGGCGCCCCCTTCTTGAAGTTCACCTCCTTCCCATCTGCTCCTGTCTGACTCCCCCCTTCTCTTTTTCATCAGGACAGTTTTGACAACCTGTGGCCAGAGGATGTGTGGGCGGCATGTGGACCATGCAGGGAATGAAGACCCAGCCCGAGGGGACCTCGGCACCGGGATACAGAGTCTAAGCGTCAGGAGGGGTAAGCGAGGGAGGGGTGGGTATTCCTGGCAGAGGCTGCCAAGGGGCAGGGTCAAGGGACCCCAGGCCTGGGAGCCCCGCTGATGCTGCAGCAGCCAGACCGTTGAAATGTGAGTTCAGGGTGGGAGCTGGTAAAAGGTGAGCTAGAGAGGACACTCCAGGGAGGGGCGCCAAGAAGCCCCCTGCATTCCACTCTGGTGGTAGTGGGCGCTGCTAAGGGTTTGAGAACTGCTGGTACGTGAAACTCCAAGGCCTCTGGAAATTGCTGCCACCAAATTGATCCAAGCTCAAATTCCCAGAGTGACGCTGAAACAGGCCTTCTGCTCCAAGGAGGTGAGGCAGTCACTGTGCCCTACACGTGAGTGAGTTTACCCAAGATCATTTCCTGTGGCCTCTCTCCTGCCTAGGGCCGCTCTAGGCCTCTGTGTGTGTGTGAAAGATTCGGACAGGCACTCCCACATGACTGCCTCAGGACAATGGCCCACATCACAGGCGCTGGGGACGCCCAGGTAGCCTTTGACTGAGTGTGTGGCCAGAGACCGAGATACCAAGCACCTGGGATTCCAAGCACCTGCTTGGGAAGTTCTCTCTGCATGCATGGCCAACATGTCTTCCCTGTTCCCCAGGAAACTGATTACTCTTTGATCCCTTTGAAGTCCTGTTGCCTCTATTTTTTTTTTAAGATTTATTTATTCATGCATACAAGAGTTGGGGTACAGGCCAGAGTCACGGGAGGTGAGAGGATTCACCAGAGACAGAGCAGGGAGCAGAACAGGCAGGTCGACTGAAATACACTGCTGAGGGGAGCAGAGGAGGGGCAGGAGAGGTCTGCTGCACCATGTGGGTCCCCTCCCTGCTCAGGGATCGAACTCGTGCTGCTGTGCTGTGGATGCTTCACAGTGCAGCACTCAACCCACTGCGCCACCAGGGAGGCCCTGAAGTCCTGCTCCCCTAGATGAATACCCTTTGTCTCCCTGCTGCTCCTACCATTGTCATATGAGCAATCATGCTTATGTCGTACTGCTAATAAACAGCAAGAGTGCTGCTCATGGAGTGCAAACCTGCTCCACGACTCGTACCTTGGCGTGTCCCCATGGACCTACTGGTGAGTCTGAGACAACCAGCCTACTATGTGCCAGACCCCAACTCTGGCTCAGGAGGTGGCTAGGCAAGGATGCACACTCTGCCTCAGTGAGTCGGGCCAAGACCCCCTCGACACCAGACGACAATACAGGTGTCAGAGCTTCAACAGAGGCTCATGCAAGGAGCTGTGGCAGGCAAAGGAGGGGCTCTCCAACGCTGCTTGAAGACCGGGGCCGGGACAAGTCAGGGAAGACTTTATTGGTGGAGGTGCCATTTAGGATGCATCTTTAAAGCAATAGAGGATTCCTCAGCAGAGCACTCTGGGCACAGGAGAGCTTGCATGAGGAGGGTGAGACATGCGAAAGAACATGAAAAACAGATACCACTGAATGGAGCCGTTTTGAAATAGGGTGAGGGTTGTGTTGATGGAAAAGCTGCTTTTGTTTGTTTGACCCTGGGCCAAACGGCAATTGTGTCATGAATCTCTGTGGTTTGAGAGGCCAAAAGCGGAACATCTTGATCATAAAAACTGATGAGGACAGATTTGCCAAAAGATAGACTCAGAGACCAAATATGTGTAGCTAGGACTAGTTGAAGCTGATTAACAACAAATTAATTAAAGATTAAAATAATTAATCAGTGAATAAGCTCATTTCTTTAACCACTTAGCTCATTTCCTCCTTTACTTTCATTAAAACCCCCAACTCTGACCTCTTTTGCAGGCCCTGAAACTGCGTGCCGTGAATTGCAATTCCAAATGAATTTAAATGAATTAATGCCAAATAAATGTTTGATTCCCTCCTATTTTAGGTTAATATGAACCTGATTGGAAGGTAAGAGTGATGGGGACATGGAGAAAGCAGTGGGGAATTCGGCCTTCACTGGTGGGTGGGAGAGTCTCTGTTTATTCTCAGTCTCATGCTATTCTTGGGCTTCCTTCCCTCTCCCTGGCCTGCTCCTTGACTGTGGTTCCTAAATCCAGCTGAAGATTCATCAAGTAGTTCCCAGAAGCCCTCCTGCTTTTGCCAGCTCACCCTGGCCGTCTGCCTTGAACTTGAAGATGACCCACAGAAGTTCACACCCAGTTGTTTCACAGGTAGTGGGTTCATCTTCCCACCAAAACCTGGAAACTTCTGAAGAACAGGAAGAAATCCTCAACTTGAGTTGTTCCACAGAGCCAAGCACAATGTAGGAAGTGGCCCTACCGAGAGCTGTAAACCAGCACCGGAACCACCCAAGTTTGAGTGCATTTTTCTGCCTCTGTGTTCTTCTCCATAAAACTAAGAGTGAAATAGACACAGTGGAATCCATAACCATGTATTCCAGTGTTCTCCTGCTGAGTCTGTGCACTGCAGAGACAAACAAGCCTATTTTGATGTCAACATTCAGCAAAGTTCCTGATGCAAGGAAATCAGCCAAGAAGGCTCTATGAGGCTGGACACAAACTACCTCAGGTGTCTTCCCTTCTCAAAAAAAGAACAAAAAACTCCAACCCCCTGGCAAGGATAGGCTTTGTATTCAGACAACAGAATCTAACAGTTTCTTGCTTGCTCTGAACTCTAATGCCCTAGGGAACATTCGGTAACATCATTTAGGTAGGCGGTCCCAGTGAGGGCTGTGTGCATAGGTGTGGCCATCCAGACCAGACCGACTATTAGAATATGCTGGTTTTGGCAACTGGTTTCGACCTGGATGCCTCCCCTAAAAACCTCCTCTCTCTTCCCCAGTCCTAAAGCTGAGGGATTAGCCAGGGCTCCGTCCTAGGGCTTGCCGGAGTGGCTGTGCCTCAAGGTTTGCCTGAGTGGCTGTGCCTGTTTTCCTGAGTGGTGGAGCAATTTAGGGGGTCTGGGGGCTCCGGAACAGGCTTATCAGAGGTCCACCCCGCTGAGTAAATTCAGTGTGTGAGAAGTGGTCAAACCACACACGTGGAGAGGGCCCGCTGCGCCAGGAGCTTCCACGGGAACACAGTTGCTCTCTTCCAGGCGAGAGCAAGAGGACAGCATTGCACGTGCACCTGCTGTGCAAACCAGCACACCGTGACAGGACTGCTGTTCAGCACGGGCACCTGAGGGGCTCCGGGGTCCCTAAGGGACTTGCTTGCTGGATGGATGTGTTCAATGCACTAGGTGACACTGTAGCTAACTCACCTGAGGAGAAAGCTCCCAAGGGCTCCCACCCAGCACGACCTCAACAGCCTTTCAGGAGCAGCACTCCCCATCCCAAGACAGACACCCTCACCCGCTGTGGTTTGCCCCAGAGCCTGCCTTTGTGCTCTTGTCTCACTGGCATTTTCTTTTTTCTAACATGAAGGCCAACAACGTTTCTCTGAGCTTTTGCCTATGCTACCTGTTGTAAGGTGGGGGCTCAAGGCCTTCTGTCCAGGGGCTCAATAAATTTCTGGGATGTTTATGGCACTCCCTCTTCCCAGGGAGATAGTGAAACCACCTGCCTTTTCCCGGTTGGGCTGGAAAACGAAAAGAAGAAAAACTGACAAGACTGGTTCCAAGGAAGGGGTGCGAGCAACTTCCTCCAGCGAGATTTCCTTGTGTCCAGCTGGCACTAGGAGGCCCCCGGGCGGTCCCCGCCCTCCTACCCGCCAGCCCCACCTCCTGCTCCCCGCCGCTCCCCAAACCCCAGGGCACAAAGCACCGAGTGCCAAGGGGTCGCCCCGCGGGGGTGGAGGGGAAGTAGCTCAAGGCACCTCCTGGCGGGCGGGAGGAGGCGCCCAACCGCCTCGGCAGTCCCGTTCCTGCGACTCCGGATCCCTTCTCTGTCCCCCGTCTCGGACGCGGCCCCAGCTTGCCGTAGTCAGCCACGGGGCTCTTACCTGCGGGGGAAACGGGGTCTCCTAGCGCAGCCACCGCTAGCGCCAGCTGCTTGCGCCTCAGAAGCTGCTCAGTCCTGAGACCCCGCCGGCCACGCCCCCGGGAGGGAGACCACGCCCCGGGAAAAATGCGCCCACACAGGCCACTCCCCCTATGGCCACGCCCCTCGGCCCTGGTCACTTCTCCATTCACAGGTAAGTAGGGTGACAACCCAGAGGCCCATGGACACTCCCCAGGGGTGGGCAAAGTGTCTGCTTGCTGAGGAATTACTGGAGACCCGTGCGTTGGGGCAGAAGGCTAGGTTCTCGAGGCACCCCGGATCCAAGGAGGAGATGACTCTGAAGGGGGTGCATGGTGAGTGGGGGGAGGGGCAGAGCAGCCGTTCTGTGGACTCCCCAAATATTACGGTGAACATCCTGGCCAGCATTGCCCCTTCCCTCCCTCTTTCCATCTCACAGAGTTCAAGGAAGCCTGGGTCCAAGACCTGGAGTAGCTGTCCAAGGAACAGCCCGAAGCTGGCAAAAGAACCCGGCAGGATGCTGGTCCCAGTGCCGTGCTCTGCTCCGCTCCTGCAGCTGCTCCAGACCCCAAGCTGATGGCTGAAGGTCTTGATAGAGTCCAGGCTGTGGGGATTGAGTTCTGGAGATCTCAAGGGAAGACAGATCTTTTGAGCAAGCTTCTTTCTGCCCGCCTTATCATCTCTTTTTTATTTTTCCCTCCACCTCCACTACTGTCGGGATTTGCAGGAAAAGAGACATGACAAAAGAAATTGCTCCCCAGAGACCTGTGCACTCCAGATTCCCCCAAATATGCCCGTTCTAAATAGATTCTGTCATCCATTGCATCAAGGCAAAACATACTCTAGTGCATAAGACCTTTAATGGAAAGGGACTTTAATGCAATTCATGTGCAATACAGAAAAGGGGAAGAATAAGTTTCCAAACCAAACATCCAAAGTTACCCTAGTGTGTGTGTGTGTGTGTGTGTGTGTGTGTTCAGCCAAACAGGGTTGGCCCAAAGCAGGGCTACTGAGGCCCAGAGCCTGCCACAAGTCTAAGGCACCTCCTGCTGGAGACCCATAGGAAAAGGCAGAAGGGGCCCAGCATGTCTGAAACAGAGGGAGCAAAATCAAATTCAAGATCAACACTGTCATTGTAAAGCTCCCCACTGGTCCCTCCCCACTGGTCTCCCCCCCACATCTGTTTCAGCCAGTCCAGGACCAAGAAGCAAGTGCAGCTTCTTCACATGTCTTTCTGCTCCATGTGCTTCCTCCAGGTCTCCTTCTGGCTCTTTCATCCTTCTTCCACCCTTTTCCAGTCCCCTCTCCAGCTTCTCCTTCCTGCTCAGTTCCACGCTTCCTTGGGTGGGGCAAGGAAACTGGAACCTCCCCTTTCCTGGGGACTACCCTGTTAAAATCCCCCCTTTTAATATTTATTCACCATATATCTAAGGTGGCAAAGATCTTGGGATGCAAGAGAAGCAACAGTCACCAGCATTGTCCATGAATGTCCAGTATGACAAAAGTCCTCTGTTTCTGGAAAATAGTTCATCAATCCAAGCCAAAAGAAAAAAAAAAAAACAACAAAACTACAACATCTGGAGGCATTAACCAAAACTAAAGAGCGAACATTATATCAAAATTATGGCAAGAAAAAATTTAAAACTTGTTCAACTTATTTAAAATCAAGTTCTCTTTACCTTGATTCCAGTTCTATCCAACAAAGGGTTAAAGAGAAGTGCCAGAAAAAGGTGGCTTTCTAGGATGCAACCCAGTTCAAGGACAAATATGGCATTGGCTTGAATAAAACTGGGGGTGTGGGCACAGACTGTGCCATTGGATGAATCCCCCCAACCCCCCCAACTAGCCTGTCTCCTGCTCAGGGTGTAATCCCAGAACACCTGACTCTCACACTGCCTGGTCAGTGAGTTTGGCAATCTAAGCCACCACAGAAGGAATGGTGTGCAAAACAAAGCCTGGCACTTAATTACAGCTCAAAGATTGCATCATAGCCTTCTCTGCTCCTTCTCTTGGTTGGCAGCTCCAAGTGCAAGTGACGAATTGCCTCAAGTAGGTGAAAGGGCAGCATGCAGCTCGATAAAAGGCTCCTCACCCAACCCCAAAGCCACTGTGTGTGTGTGTGTGTGTGTGTGTGAGAGAGAGAGAGAGAGAGAGAGAGAGAGAGAGAGAGAGAGAGAGAGAGGAGACGGGGCACTGTGGAGATGGGTGGTGCTCACACTCTGGCCCTGTGCAGGAGTGGAGACAGCAGGTCCAGAAGGGGGCCCAAGGAGAGCTGAGGACAGGGAGCCCCAGTGTCCAGTGTGCCTCGCTGGGGCAAGTCCAGTCCCCTTCTGCCAGTGGACCCAAGTGCGTGTTGGGAGAACTTGCTGTGTGACGGACGCTGTTTGTGCTACTTTGTCCTGCTTCATAGGTGCATGTTGCAAGACCAGGGTGGGCCTTCGTGGGACAGGAGCAGGGGTTCTGTGGCCATGCAGGGGGGAGAGGCACATTCCAGCCTGTTACTGGCTTGTGGGGCCATCCAAGCCCTCTCCCTGGAACAGCCCCAGGCTTTGGACGCTGGCTCCAGCCCCCTGGTTCCAGGCACTCAAGTGAGACTTAGAAGGACTGTCAAGTCCTATCCACTTGGGTCTTCTTTCAGCAAATGTGGTCACTGAGGGCGGTGACAACGCCCAGCTGGACAGCAGGGCCAGCTAAGGGTCTTCTAAGTGAGCTTCCGTTATTCTCCCCGGTGTGGCAGAGCAGGGACTGAGATCAAGGCCTTTGCTGATCAGGGCCAGAGGGGCTGTCACTTGCTTTTTGTCCTTTAACATCCAGAGCAGCACAACACCCTCAGGGCATGACAAGTGCTCACAGGCAGAATCTTCTTACAGGTTTCTCTTTCTTGTTACTTCCCTGCTTAAGCCCCAGTGCTGCCCAGGCACTGAGAGTAAAGTCCAGATCTGAGCCAGTCCAGTCCAGATTCACTCTCCAGGTTCTGCCCCACCCCTGTCTTCTCCTTTCAGAAACCAGCCTTTCACTCTTTTAGGGGCTCCCTCCAAGCTTCTCCTTCTTCCTGGAATGCCCCAAATTGTGGGGATGTGACTTTGCATGCTTCAGTCTCACCCATCCCTTAGTTTCCCCTCAAAATGGTTTCCTCTTCAAAGAGAAGTTCCCCAACCCCGCTCCTAAGCCAGCCTCCTCCTGTTATTTGTCTCCTTGTATCTTGTTCTTTTTCTTCACGACTCTTACTCACCTTTATTTGTGACTTTATATTAATGTCTTCACTGGCCCAAGGTCGGAGTCTACTTCACAGACCTAGTAGACTGTAAGCCGTGTGAGGTGAGGGGCTACAACGGATCTGTCACCACTTTAAATTCAGTATCTGAAAAGAGTCTCCCAGTAAGTATTTGCTGGTGAATGAATGAATATTCACAGTTTTCATTTTAAAGGACATCATTAGAATTCAATAAGCTTGTAAGCACAAGCATTAGTGACTATTCTATTTTAAAAGGCAACAACCAAAACAAGACTCAAAGAAATGCAAATACCAAGGTTTATTAGTTACTTCTTAAAACTAACCATGCATTCAACAACTATATATTAAGCTTCTACTTTAGGCCTGTGTTGCTTGACAGGAATATAAATCTGAACAAGAGCCGGCTCTCAGTATGAAGAGCTCACAGCCCAGTGGGGAAGGTGGACATGTAAATAGGTGCTTAGACTCTAAGTCAGTCAGTGCCACAGGAACACAGTCGCTAATTCAATCTGGAAACCCCTGCCTCCAGGACTTGATCATGTCCCAGCTGCAAGCCAACAGGTGTGCTAATTTATCAGCTGGACAGGGCAGAGGGAGCGGATGCCAGGGAAGGGGGACAGCTTGCAATGAACTGAGGGGAAGGTAGGAGGCTCACTGGGGCAATGGCCACCAGTCTGGTGGGTGTAAATGAAGTGCGGTTGTGCGATGGGGCGGGCATGGATGCGTGCTCTGCTCGGGAGTTTAGATGTTGTTGGCAGCTTGTGGGACAGAGGAATCGATTGGGTACTGTTAAGTGATGGAGTGATATCACACCTTCATGTATGTATATCAGAAGTATGCTTCTAGTAGCAGTGTGTAGATGGATAGTATGTAGGAAACAAGCCCAATTAGGAAGCCACTGCTATTGTCCAAGCAAAAACAGTGAGTGTAAGTTAGAGTAGTGTCACTCACTCATTTCAGCCAATAATTTTTTTGTTTTTATGAGTCAAGCACCATATTGGTGGCACAATGTAATATTAAGAGTCCATGTTTATTGGGTGCTTGTCGTGTACCTTGCTCTGAGGACTATATGTGCATACACTGATTTAATTAATGCTGCAACTATATGATACCCAGGTACCATTATCACCTGAATTTTACAAGTTGGGCAGTAGAAGCAGAGGAAGTTGTTAACTTATAGCCTATATAGCACATAGCTAGTGGATGATGGAGCCAGGACTTGAACTCAGGAAACTACACTTCAGAATCCATGGTCTTTTTTTTTTTAAGATTTATTTATTTATTTATTTATTTATTTATTTATTTATTTATTTATTTATTTATTTATTTATTTATGCGGAGGTGGGGGNACACTTCAGAATCCATGGTCTTTTTTTTTTTAAGATTTATTTATTTATTTATTTATTTATTTATTTATTTATTTATTTATTTATTTATTTATTTATGCGGAGGTGGGGGGATGGTGGTGAGAGGGTTCATCAAAGAAGAGTAGAAAGCAGAACAGGTGGATCTACTGAAATACACTGCTGAGGGGAGCAGCGGGTGTCAACATCACCCCTCTGGTTTAGTGCTGCCTTTCTGTCTTTTTGGAAATGGTCCTA
This sequence comes from Galemys pyrenaicus, assembly GCA_019455555.1. Classification (NCBI taxonomy): domain Eukaryota; kingdom Metazoa; phylum Chordata; class Mammalia; order Eulipotyphla; family Talpidae; genus Galemys; species Galemys pyrenaicus. Next base: position 228,431 of record JAGFMF010012284.1, read on the forward strand.
TTGAACTTGAATTGCCTCCTTCCAGCCCCCACCCACCTCGCTTCCCCTCCCTCCTCCCTGCTCCCTTCCTTCACCTCCTTTTTCTTTTTGCCAAAGCAAAGTCTTTTATTCCCAGCAAACAGGTGCTCTCCTTTCCTCCCATCACAGGTGGTCTACCGCTCCCCTGGATTCTAGGGACACCTGGCTGCTTCCTCCTTGGCCCTCCTGCTTCCACTCTCCCTTCCCCTTCTCCCAGTTAGGTGGTGGGCCCAACCCTAGATCCACACTCACCTGTGTGAAATCGCAGCCACGGCAGAGCTGCAGGGAGCTAAGATGACCAGTGGACTCGGCCTTCCCAGTCTGCAAAGGGTGTGTGCAGAGGGGCGTGTCAACGTTGGCGGGAGTTCAGGCACAGCTGGCAAAGTTTACATTCTGCTTCCCAGCAACTCTTCTGTTTATTCCATGAGAAAGAATTATTTTCCTTTTCTTCCCTCTTTATCTCCTGTAAACTCACTGTTGCATTTGCATCAGAGACAGTCTGGAAATTTCCAGAAGGGCTTGCAGAGATCCTGCATCACTTGTTTTTACCAGCCCCTGGCGAGCACTCTTAGATGACACTGCAGGGCAAAGACAAAGGTGTGTGAGGCCTGGTCATTGGGGTGCAAGCCCGAGCTGATCCGCGGGTGCGTGAGGAGAGGGGCCCCCCTACCAGGCGAGCTGCTGTCAGACTCAGGAGGCTGGGGTTGGCCAGGGCTGGGGCGAATCCACCCACCAGGACTGGACGCCTCAGCTGTGCAGCGTCCCTGCCTGCGCTGTCAGGGAACCGGGGTGGGGACCGCTGAGGTGGAAGTGAACTTCACCACTTCTCATCTCCCAGGTGGTCTAGAGTCTCTTCTCAATAGTCAAGGTACAGAATATTCTTAGATGCTGTTGTAATTTTGCTTCCTCACAAACTGCTCTATGATAAAAATATTTTGGTTTTTAACCACTTGATCTTGAGGAAACTTTGAGGAAAGCTGGCTGTGGCTTTCTCCTCCAGCGGCCTTCTCCCTGCGTTTCAGAGCCGCTTCTGATCTTTTTATCACACTTTACACGTCAGACTCAGAAATATATTTGCATCTTCTCTCCTGTCAGCTCCTGGCCACACTCACATGCCTCCTTGTGGTGAGGCCATGTCGGAGCCTTCTGGGGTTGCTGCCCTCCCCCTGCCCCCAGCCCCTCAAGATGCAGATGCCAAGCTGTGTGCAGATTTTTCCTTTGAAATGTCTCTCACAGCCAGGTCTTTCTCCTGCTCTCACCAACTCTGCCCTAGTCTGGCCCTCCTGTCTTCATTCACTCATCTAATATTTATTGAATCTCCTCTCAGTAGTGGCTCTGGCTGAGCGAGCCCACTAACCCGCATTCAGAGTCAGACTCTTAGATTCCAGCTAGTTGACCTTGGATAAATCGCTCAATCTCTCCAAACCTCAGTTTTTTATCTGTAAAATAGAAAGAATTTGCCTTGTGAGGCTGTTGTCAGCATTAAAGTAATTCACGGCCTGTAAACCACTTAGCAGAAGGCTGGTGAGTCAGAGATGTCCAGGACTCTAGTTACGCCATTGCGAGGAGCTAGTTGCCCGGCACCAATTTGGAGTGACAGAGCCTGGTGGTCCACAGGGAGGAGCAGACACAGGCCAGTCGCTGAAGTGCTCCAGTTGCAGGAAGACATTGCAGGGGAAGATGGAGCCGCAGAGCCCCCTCAAAGGGAAGAACTGATAAAGCATTTGACTGCACTAGATGAAAAGCTTCAGCTTTCATATATCTCGATTTCATCATAACTTAGTGAATAATATGCAGCTCGAAGACTGGGATAATATACTAGCTGTGCATATTGCTGACAGAAGTCTGGTATTCAGAATATATAAATAATGCCTACAAACCTATAAGATAAAGACAGCATGATAGAAAAATGGGCAAAGAACAGGAATGTGCAGGCCCCAGGAGAGGAAGCCTCAATGGCTAATAAACTCATGAAAATTTGCTCAACCTCAGGAATAAGCCAGAGAAGGGCAGCTAGAATGCCAGAGCCGCCAATGCATAATAACTGGGAGAGAATCACGTCCTCCCTGCCCCGGATACCTGCCTCGAGAAGGGAGAGTCCCCCTAAATATTCACTACGCTCACTTATACTTTCTCCTTCCATAGAGATGGTCTGAGCTAGTTGGCTGGGGGGCCCTGGGCCCATGTTTTTTTTTTTTGTACTTTGGGATTCAGGCTGAGTGCAAACATCATCTGCTGTGCACACACACATGCATGCATGCACACACGTGCACATGCACATACACGCACACACATGATGGCTTCATGGGCTCCCACAGCCCCTGTACTTGCACTGGGTCAGGACCTGTTGTACAGTCTATCCTTACCATCTGCCTTAAACTCAGTCCCTCCTCACCAATGTCTGATCCCCGAAGAGAATTCAAAACCCACCCATTTATTCCATTCATGGCCACACAGACAAAGCTGCAAGACATTACCCAAAGGAAAATGAAAACTGAAATTGGACGCACCTTCGAGTTCTCTTTGTGGTGGCAGAGCGTGTATCTTTCTTAAACCAGAACTATCTTGCTGAGACTCCGATCTGCCTGGGAGACCAATACTGGATCATCTGAGTCTCTAAGGTGCAAAGTATTAAGCTTCTCATCGGAGCGCTGGAGCGCTGCCTCAGTGCTTCCCACTCACACTTGGGCGTGAGCTCAGGCGTCCTCCCATGAGCAAGCGTCCTCACCTGAGACCACCCCCCTGCTCACTCCCAGGAACTTTTAACCTTTTCTGATAAACTTCACGCTAAGTTTAGTGCTCAGAGTTACGTGTGGCTGGGGTCCATGGCAGCACTATTTAAAATTCTGATTTTTTAATTTTTAAGGGTTGTGAAGAGGGCGCAAGGGGTTGAGTGCCACGCTGTGGAGCTTCCGTGGCCATCGCCACCTGAGTTCAATCCCCAGCCAGGGTGGGGACGTACCTGCTCCCCACTCTGTCTCTGGTAGATCCTGTCACCCCTCTGCCTCTGGCCTGTACCCCAGCTCTTGTCTGCATAAATAAATAAAAGCTTAAAAAAAGAGAGAGAGATGTGAAGAGAAAGCCCAATCTAACGTGGTGAGCTAAGGGAGGCAAAGTAAGGGGCATATAGAATGACGAAACATTTAGATAGGTCACGAATCACAAAATAATGATCCTGGACACAAAAGAAGAGATAAATTGCACAGGTGGCATTGTGTATAAATGCCAAATGAAGCATAAAATGCACAGAACAAACCCAAGATGGGGAATTGGTTTAATAAATCATGGCACATCTACAGCCTGGAAGACACTCAGCCTTTAAAGATTATGTTCTTGGAAAACATTTCAGTTCGTGAGATACGTAAAGATTATTATATGTATGTACATGAGTGTGGAAACTAGTGTGAAGCATTTCCTATTTGACCCTTTAGAGTTGTCCTTAAGAAAGTAGAACTACTCCAAAAACAGAGCTACACAGGTGTAATAAAGGACTTTCCCCTCTAAGTTCTGACCTCTTTAGTGTTGGGATGTGGGGGACACAAACACCCTAACTTGCAGTGAGACTCTTGTGCAGGAAAGGCTACAACAGCAGCATCTGCAGTGAACAGCATGTCACTGACACTTTGTGAAACTTGAAACCTTCCTCTCTCTCCTTGCTGGGGCACCTTGGCCAACCGGTAGCTGAAAGAATGCCATCGAAGAATAGAGGAGCTACTGACTCATAAAACATTATTAGATGAAAAAAATCATGTCACATGCAGGTCTACCAGGCAACCCTGCACCCCTGGCCAGGCACCAGAAAGTGTCTCTTCCCAGACGAGACTTGGGGAAAGTCACACTCCCTTCTCAATTTCTTCATCTGTAGGATAGGGTTCGGAATACCCACCTTGCGGTATTACAGAAGCATAAATGTGTTCATCTCATAAAGTGCTTAGCAAAATAGTTGGCATTTAAATAAAAACTTCATTGAGGCATCATCTGCACATAATAAACTCCACTGGGTCACACATCATGCAGCTGTAGCCCACCCTGTAGCTCCAGGAGTTAGATTAGATTTGCTTTTCGGATAGTTTCATGCAAATTGAGTCCTTAAGTGTGTGCTTCCTTCACTTGCCCTAATATTTTTGAGAGTCACCGGGGCTGTTGCCTGCGTCATCAGCTTGATTCCTCACAGCTCCACCTGGCAACACTTCGAATGTCTGCTCGCAGAAGAATGTTGTGGAGTGAGAATGAGCCAGAGAGTTCTGGGCTTTGCCTCTGCTATGGGGAGGTGATCTCCAGGCCCGTGAGTAGCCTGTCCACAGACTCATCTTTCCCTGGGAGTCAGTGTGGTTCATGAAGGTGTCTGGACACACCATCTCTGTCTGGAAGGAGCTGGAGACTAAAGACCAACTAGACTCATTCATGGGAACATGGATGGATCTGGAGGGGATTATGCTCAGCGAAGCAAGTCAGAAGGCAAAAGAAAAATACCAGATGGTTCCTCCCT
>JAGFMF010012284.1:233207-344532 GCA_019455555.1 Galemys pyrenaicus
CACTGGTGAGATGGTGATGGGGAATACATGGGGATTACAATTAATGGCAAGTAGATGTAAATTTTAAAATATTTTAATAAAAAAAATGCAAAAAAAAAAAAAAAAGACCAGCCCCGTAGGCAGCAGGTGGTCAAGTCCTGATGAAAACCCCCAAGAAAAGCCTAGGTGCCTCATGGGTTCATACTGGATGCATTTTGCTCCACACTGATGCCAGAGGGAGATCCCCTCCCTGAGGACATGGGAATTGTGTGTTTGGAAGCCTCCGCCCTATGTGGCAGGAGTTCTCTGAGTCATTTAGCAAATGATTGAGCCTCAGGGTAATTATGGAGACTCCCAAATTTTTAGGTAGCTTGTCTAAAATAAGGGAGGCCCTGGGGACCCCCAGACTTGTGATGGGTGTCTGGAGTGAAGGCAGTCTTGTGGGGTTGTGTCCTCAGACTTGGCAGTCTGGCAAACTCATTGCAAATGGATAAACACGCTGTGGCACGCATAACAGAATAATATTCCGTGATTTTAAAAAAAGGAATAAGCCACCAAAGCGTGTGGAGGAGAGATGACCCTGAAAGGCCCTGTGCTGAGAGCAGGTGATGTGCAATGCCGTGATTCAACAAGTGACCCCGGCAGCACATGACAGGACTCAGGGCTCCCGGCACCCAGGCATGGCGGACAGTCACAGTAAGCTAGAGTCCCCATGGCCTGGGGTCAGGAGAGTTCCAGAGGGAAGTGAAACTTGGGCAGGGCCAGGAGGGTAGGAATATACGGAGGCAGAAAGAGCCCTTTCCTCCTGAGTGGATAAAAGGTACCCAGAAGATACCCAGAAGACAGCCTGGCTAACCCTTTCTGCTTCCCCAGTAATGGGGCCCCTCAGAGCCCTAGCCCAGCAGAAGCACGAGAGCCAGCCTTGGCCACAGGCGCTCACTCCCCAAGCTAGACTCTTCATGAAGACTTTGTTTTTAATCTGGAAAAGAATGAGAACCGATCATCATGAAGACTCTCTTTTGACCTGGAGCAGGACCTCCATCCGCCCTCCTCCTGGGCACGGCAGGGTCAGTGGAGCCTGCAGGGCAGAACAGAATGTGGACAGGAAGGTAGGCAGCTTGAGAGAGGAGCAGCCGAATAAATCACTGCATACTCCCTCTGCCTGAAATCACAGCACCGTGACAGGCTGTGAAATTAAATGAAGAGGAGAGAGGGTCTGGGAGAAGCTAAGGCGTCAGTAAGGAGAGAAGGTGCAGGAGGGTGATAAGCTAGAGAGGCAGGTTAATGGTCATACAGTAAACAGGTGGCCTGGGATGGGAGGCACGAAAGCCTGGGTGCGTTCTGTGGAAGAGAGAGAGAGAGGCCCCGTGAAATCCATTTTTCACTTAACTTTTTTTTTTTTAAAATATAGTTAACTTGATTTTCCTGTCTCATAAAGGTTTATGCAGGTCCTCCACACCCTCCCTGTCGGTTCGTCTCTACCTGCATCCTTGAAAGTTGCTATAAATTACTTTGCAGTGAAGGTCTAGATAAGCTCTAACACTGCACCTCGCCAGCCAGGAGGAGAAGGATGATGAGGCAGCCTGACCCCCAAAAAGGGACACCGGAAGTGAGCATGCTGGACGTTCTGGAGAACATCTCAACAACACATGCTGAACATCCACCCCGTGGAGTCCTGTTGCTAAGGCGGGGAGGAAGTTCTGGGATGTCCTGAGCGAAGAATTCTTCCTGAGGCTGGGAGTCCTTCCTCTCCATGAGGATGAGCGTTTCCTTCACTGCACAGGGTGGGCGTTTCTTAGGTCCCTTCCGCCTTCAAATCCCCTCTCTGCTAAGACATCTCAGATGCTGCAACGGTGAGTTTGTGGACTTTGTTGTGGCCCCTCAAATATACATGTTGGATCCCCAACCCCAATAGGATAATGTTTGGAGATGAGGTCTTTGGGAGAGAATGAAGAGTAGGTGAGGTCATTCGCCTGGGATTAGTGGCTTTATAAGAAGAGTTTGCGCTCTCTCCACCAGGCGAGGACACCAAGAGAAGGCTCAGAAGCTAGGAAAATGCCAGGTTTGGGTCCGTCTCTGTCACGTTACGCTTTGGCAGCCCCTGTCCTCTGGCTCCTGTCCTTCTCCCCTCGCTTTCTGCCTGCCCCTCACTGGACAGAAAGGACACTCTGTGGGTTGTCTTTGGGGTACTGAGCCCTGAGGTCAGCAAATTCCTAGGGTGTTGGAAATGTCTGGGGCATGTGGGCTGGTGGTGGGATTCTCTCTGTGAGGTAGTAGACTTGGGTGTTTCCAAAATGACCCTCGTTTCTGTGACTTTAAATTTTCTAACAGTAAAAGAATTACGAGTTTCAGATTGCTGCAAAGAAAATGGAAATACGATTTATGCCTCACAAATTACGTAGCCAATTTCATATCATTTCTATCATGTATCTGACAGACACATATTCTTTTTTCCACTAAGAAGTTGAGAGTGGCTAGTTTAAACATGATAAAGACTATTTACTAAAAAGCAAGATCAAATATTTTACTAAGTGGAAAAATGCTGAAGCCATTTCTATTAATTCAAGAATGAGATTTAGTGCCTGTGTTGCCACTATCGATCAGCACAGCTTTGGAGGCTTAACTAATATAGTGAGGAAGGAAAATGAATTGAATGGAATAAATATTGGAAAAGGCAAAAAAAATCTTTGTTTATAATGATTAACAATGTACTAGAGAACTCAATAGATTTTAACAAAATAATATGAAAGTAGGAGAATTGTAGAAGGGTAGATGGGCAAGTACATAGAATTTTGATCTACGATAGCAATAAACATTTGGGAAAGGAAGTAGAAAAAAATAACTCATTTGTAATAGCACTAAAAACTATGAAATTTGGAAGGATGTATTAAACAAGAAAGGTATGCTATCCAAACAAGTAAAACGTATTGAAGGACATAAAACAATACAAGTGGAGATTCAGAAGGCCTGTTTCTGTGTAGAAAGTCTTAATATCATAAAATGTGAGTCCATAAGAGACTATTATATAAACTTAAGACATTCATATAAAAAGTTAATGCAATTATAAGTAGAATCCTTCTTCTAAGAACCATATTTTCAATTTTACATGACTAAAATAATTTTACACTTCAAAGATTCAGAGAATAACACAGAAGTAAATTGCAAATGAGAGAGGACCAGGCTTAGTAAAATTTAGACCCAACCCATCAGTACCTAAACAGCATGATGCTGGCACAAGAACTTGACAGAATATCAAGGAAACAGATTAAAGGCCTGAGAAATAGAGGCAGGTAGTTAGAGCAACCTAAAGTACGAAGGTGGCATTTTTAGTTAGAGGGCGATTTATCTAACAAATTGTACCAACATGAAATGGTTATCCAACTTCAGGATAATCCAACTTCACAAGGAAACCCAAATGATATAAGATATATTCTAGGCAAATAAATTACTTGTGTCAAAGCAAAATATCGACATATTAGAATGGAATTTAGGGGCCTATTTGTAAAATCTTGGCTGAAGAAGCAGTCTCTATATGAGGCAGGAGTCTCAGAAACCATCAAAGAAAGGGTAGAGATATATTGGAGGTGAAAATGAAAGGTTTCATAGAAGAAAAATCCAAAAGCAAAATCAAAGTGCAAACAGTTGGTAAGAAAATACATAAAGAGTTAATATCTCTTGTATTGAACAAATGCCTATAGATTAATGTTTTAAAACTATAAACAGGGGCCTCCCTGGTGGTGCAAGATGTTAAGCACCGCACTGTGAAGCATCAGCTGCCACTGCAGTCTGAGTTCGAACCCCACATGGCGCAGCAGACCTCTCCTGCCTTCCCGCTGCTCCCCTCAGCAGTGTACTTCAGTCCTGTTCAGTGTACTGCCTGTTCTGTTCCTCAATCTGTCTCTGGTGAATCCTCTCACCACCCATAGCTTGGCCTACACCCCAGCTCTTCGATAACATAAATAAATAAATCTTTATTTTTTTAATTTTTAAAAAAGATTTATTTATTTATGCATACAAGAGCTGGGGTACAGGCCAGAGTCCAGGGTGGTGAGAGGATTCACCAGAGACAGAGCTGGGAGCAGAACAGGCAGACTGACTGAAACACATTGCTGAGGGGAGCTGCGGGTAAGGAATGTGGGTCCCCTCCCTGGCTGGCAGCAGGGATGGAACTCATGCTGCAGTGGCTGCGGTTTGCCTCATAGTGCGTTGCTTAACCCACGGCGCCACCAGGGAGGCCCAATAAATAAATCTTTAAAAAAATAAAAATATAAACAAAAGCAATAAGAAAACGGTAAAAGAAAATGGTAAGAAAAGGCCACGCTTCCTGTAAACATGAAAACACCCAACCACACTATAGGTTTCATACTGATTAATAGGTTTAGGGTAATGGTTCCTCCTAAGGCTTTAGGGGGACCCACTTGTCCCAGTTTCCCTGAGACTCTTCTAATTTTGAAACCCCTCAGTCCTGGGCATACTGGGACTGTTACTCTTGACAGAAGGAATAGCAGCCTGGATATAAAGCTTGGATCACACACTGACCCAGTGAGGTGGAGTTAAATCAAAACAGGAAGAGAAAGCCCCAGACTTCTGTGTGTCTGTGTCTGGAGAGTCCGTGTCTCATAAATGTGCTTTGAGTTACGGGGGCTGGGGAGACAGAGGTGAGATACTGTGGGGTGTTATGGACTGCATGTCTGGGTGCTGACACTCTAATCAGCAACACAATGGTCCTTGGAGGTGCTTTGGGGATGTCGTTAGGGTTAACTGAGGTCATGAGTGTGGAGCCCCGTGACAGTGTCCTTGTAAGAAGGAAGACACCCCAGAGCTCTCTCTTTCTCTTCCACGTGGGTACACAGCATGAAGCGGAAGTCTGCACCCCAGGAATAAGGTCACGCCAGGAACCTACCCTCTTGACTTCTAGAAGCTTGGACTTCTAGCTGGCGCAAGTGGGGAACGGTCTATTGTTTAAGCCGCACGTGTGCCATTTTGCGATGGCAGTCGAGCAGACTAAGACAGGCTGAGAGAGCAGTGTCCTCTAGGTCAGAGGCAGCATTAACCGTATAGGCCAGTGGGCACCCTGCACCCACAGTGCCAGCCACGCTGGGGAGCTTGTTAGACGCCCCAAGTCCTAGAATCAGAGGCACCAGGGATGGGGCCCAGGGTTCTGTGTTTTAACAAGCACGCAGGTGGGGGCAGTGCTCTGACTTGAAAGCCACCCGTTGAGGCCATACCTGGGAAGTCCCTGGTGTGTCTCCCCCCACACCCTGGAGACAAGTGCCGGCTTCTGTGGTTGAATGTGACCTGCTGTAGCAGGGCTGGAGGGGCACAGATCCTGCTTCTGAGAGAGAAACTGGCACAGAACATTTGCATTAACAGGCCGGTAGGAAATGTACGAGCTGTCAGCCATTTTCACGACCCACAGGCTAATGAAGCTGAACTAGAGAAGCAGTGGTGGGGGCTGGGGGGTCCCAGCCCCAGTCAGCTCCCCTCCGGTTTCAGGGGTTCCTTCCTCTCTCACAGCCCACAGACTCTCAAGCAGGCATTGGCAGCTACTCAAAGGTCTGTCGAAGAAACCAGACTCGTGGGGTATCCCTTCAGCGTAACAGACCCAAGCCGCTTGGCGTGAGGAGAGCCCCAGATGGCAGCTCCCCCGTGCTGGCTGTCACGGCCAGAACTCATGCCTCTTAGCCACACTCTGCCCCCTTCTCAGCAAGGTGCTCTCTGCAGCCTTCCTCAGCTCGTCCCCTGTGGGCAGCTGTGCGTGTGAGGAAGTCACTGGCACAGCAGCTTCTGTTGCCCTCTGCGAGCATCTGCTCTCGTGGGTTGGGAGCACCAGGGGAATGTTCTGGGCGGACAGAGCACATCAGTCGAGTACCCTGCCTGCAGAGAGCCACGCTGGTGTCTCCTGTCCTGTAACCTCCGGAGGCGACTGTGCTGATGTTGTGATGTGTGTTCGGCAAAGCAGAGATGAGTCCAGTAGACAAGATGTCAGTATGAAGATGGAGGGCTATTGCTCTCCTAGGCAAATAGCAAAGCTCCCAATTTCTCCCTAGCTTTTATTGAGCAGGAGAGCAAGTAACAAGCTTATGTCATTTGCTACAAAAAGCTCAGCCCAGAAGTACAGGGTCACGTAGTTGTGCACCAAGCCCACCTGCATGTAACTAGCCTCTACTATCACCTAACAACCTTTTGTTTAATTTCTCTCATTCCGGACAGAAGGAATGTGTGTTTCAATCCTAAGAGCTGGGCAGCTCTAGTCAGCAGACTTGTTTGCAAGTCTGCAAGGATCTCGGTCATAGCACCCTTATCTGTCCTTGACCATTGCTCACAGCTCTTGCAGCCTCTGGCTTCCGCCAACAGTCTCCTGAGCCTTTCTCCTCGATGAGGAAGCAGGTGACAGTGGCAGAAGGTTGTCACCCCTGACCCCAGGCCTGGCACCCAACATCTCATCCTTCCCTTACCTGCCAGGGGAGGAGCAGCAGGCTCAGGGTCCTTGGGTCCCGAGGCACAGACCGCCCCACAGGGCACAGGCTGATTTTGGAAATGCTTGCTTTGGTTATGTGAAGTCTGAGCTGATCCCCAAATGCTCTCCGTGGTGATTTGTACAAATGCCTCACTATTTATAGTGAGACCCTGGGAAGCACATGGTGACTCACTCCTTCGTTCACTCACCCGGAGAGTAAGACTGTGCACCACGGGGCAGACACAGAACAGGCCACCAGGGGCACAGCTATGATGGAGGAGGACCTGGCCTGACTTCCAGTTCACACGGGACAGCACAGACACAGAGCTGCGTGGGAGGAGGGCTCAGGGCACATTTAGTGCAAAGTTAACCAGGGGGGGACAGTCCAGACACGAAGACAGCACATGCAATGCTCTGGGGTCAAGGGCCTGGGTATTTAAGAACCCCAAAGAAGTGGCATTTAGGGGAAGCATGGAGTGGGTGATAACTGGGCTGATCTGCTGTTTGTGTGAAGGGGGGGACTTTATTTTTTTTAAGATTTATTTATTTATGTACACAAGAGCTGGGGTACAGGCCAGAGGTATGAGGATTCACCAGAGACAGAATGGGGAGCAGAACAGGCAGGTCTACTGAAGTACACTGCTGAGGGGAGCAGTGGGCAAGACAGAAGAGGTCTGCTGTGCCATGTGGGTCCCCTTCCTGGCCAGGGCTTGAACTCTCACTGCTGTGCAGTGGATGCTTCACAGTGCAGCACTCAACCCACTGTGCTACCAGGGAGGCCCCTGGGAGACCTTTCTTTCGAGAGAGTGATGAACTACAGGAGGGTCTGAAGCAGGGAACTATAAGGCCTTTTCTGCAACCAGCTGGGAGTTTCCGCGCCATTAGGGGAAGTAGCCACAAGGGGCTGGCCCTTAGCTGGCTGGGCAGCCGGGGCTCTCAGGATCAGCCAGTGGCATCTGTTCAGCCCCGCTGGCTCACTCCCCTGCCCGGCCAGTCTGGGGCGGCAGAGGTTGTTGAATCCTCCAGGGGCTTCTGAGCCCAGGGCCAGACTGAGCCCTCGGCATCTCCAGCAGGGGCTCTTCTTTGAGGAGTGTCCCCAGGAATCAGCATCCCCAGGAATCCGTGTCCCTGTGGGCTTTGGGCTAGACTGAGGGCTGATGGGGCACTAGGTGAGCTTAGGTGTTGTAGGTCCACTCCCAGCCCTTCCTCCTCTCCAGCAGATGCAGGCACAAGTAAGCATGTGTCTACACGCGTGCGCTCACACACACACCTTTTGAAAGGTAGCGTGTGCTGCTAAGGCGAGGGGCTCCCCTCTAGTAAGTGTCCTTGCAAGGACACTGCAGATAGCAGGGGTGAGTCTGGGGCCGGGGGACCCCCGCAGTTCATCTCTTATTTCCATGGTTCCTAAATGCCTCCTTCACCAGCTCACCTTCTTTGAACATGCTGTTACTCACTGATAGTTTCCTTTAAATTGATTCATTTAAAATTAAATACACTGATCTAAAAAGGAGAATGCATTCTTATTGTAGCATGAAAAACTATTTTGACTTTCCATAAATAGATAGAAGATAAAATCCTAAACGTACAAAGAAGGCTTCCCATGTGCCATGTGAAATCACTCCATGTTCCCAGGAAGCAGGTATACCCCACTTTGGGGTTTTGTGTGGATCCAGAGTCTTTTGGAAAAGCCCTCTGTGCCAGAGCTGTACGAGCCCTGGGGCATGACGTCCCCAGTTGGGCGGGTGGACCCACATTCCCATCACCAGGAGGGCTGGTGCTCGAAGACACAGGTGGGAGTCCTCAGGCAGGGGAGGGAGCCTGAAGATGAAGTGGTCAGCCAGTCGCCAGGCAGGGTTGTTCTGGAAGGCTTCCAGGGCCTGAGCCCCCAGCTGTCTTCTGGAGGACTGTGGAGGGATGGACGTTGGGAATTAAGGGAGGGAGGGCGACAGGCAGGAGGTGATTACTCTGGCCTGGAGCCAACCTACAACCAAGAGGGTGAACCCCCTTCAAGTGACTGAAGAGGAATGAAGCTCTGATCTCCTGAATCTCCTGAACCCAAATGGCAGGACTGTGGGAAGCCAGTTGTGTGATCTGGAGAGCTCGCTGGGGGGCAGTGCATATAGAACAATTTATGTTGCAATTGCAGAAACTTCTCAGAATGATCTCACTGCACCACTGCAATAATTGGCTTAGTCCTTCCTCTGCGGCCCTCTGCACTGGCGGGGTGCAGGGCTCCCCCACCTCCCCCTTCTCCTTCTGGCTCTCTGAGCAGGCCTGGCAGCCAGGGGCTGAACACGATTCCTCAGTCTCAACCCGCAGGCTGCGCCTCTCACCCCTCGCGCACTCTCTGGTCATCTGGCTCTTCACCCGTCTGGAAAGCCCACGCTGAGGGCTCAACTCTCCGTCTCGGCGCCATCGTGTTCCTGCTGGGGATGTCACAGCACCCTGCGGTAGCCCCGTACCTAGGACGGTGGTGCTCTCCTGCCGCCCAGCTCACTGCTCCTCCTTGGCCCTCCGCAGGCAGCGTGTTCTGTTGGGGCTTAAAATAGTGTACATATTTGGTTCAACCATTAGCTAGCTAGGTGGCCGGTCTCTGCAGACACCCAGTGGGGCACCCTCTGGCCACCCTGTCCTGGCTTTTCTTCCCATTGCCTGGGTTTTCTGGGATTTTCTGTTCGTGGAGGGGCCCGGTGTGATGGGCACGTGAGCTGCTGCACCGCACTGGGTGACCAGCAACCCAACGCGCCGGGAGGGGAGCGGGAGAGCCACGTGCACAGCTTCTCTCAGCCACCATGATGCGTCTCCATCATTACCCACCGCCCCAGACCTAGCAGCTTGCTCCCAGGTGTTTAGAAAGTGCGCTTATGCCACTTTATGCTCTGTACCCCTGGGGGCTGGACTCGGCCCTTGCAGACACTGACTGGAGTGGAGGCAGAGGGTTTCAGAGGCAGGGGGAACCCTCGGGGTTCTGTGTGTCCCCCTGTTTTGAACAGATGGGGAAACTGAGGCCTGGAGTCATTTTCCTGACTCACCATCCCGCCATCTTCCTGGGAGCCCGGGCTGCCTCCCCAGCTCTCCGGGACTACCCGGCCCGGTCAGGGAGACGGTCATCAGTGGACACGGATGGGGCTGTGACCCCCGCAGAGTCCAGCACGAGAGGCCGTGCTTCTCCTGGCGCTCGGCAGCACCATCAGCATGCAGAGAGGCAGCCCTGGCTTGTTGATGAGGGCGAAGGACTTGGCAGCGAATCACCCTCCCAGCCCGGCAGGTGAGTGAGTCATGCAGGCTGGGTTGGCTGATGATCAGACCCAGCGTGCGGGTGGACGGACTGAATGCAGAGCAGGCAGGGGTGGGTGTGCGCTGGGAGAACGCCTGCTTACAGGACAGGCGGTCGGGGCGGGGGCTCTTTCTCCTGCTGCACCCCACCCTCTTCTCCTCCTGGCTTCCCTCTCCCTGGTGCTCTGAGAGTCTCTCCGCCCTCCCCTGACCCCTGCATCCCAGGGATAAGATTGTTCCCCAGCCTCTGTTCTTTGTGGGGTCCTTTGATGCTGCTCCCTTCTGCTGGTGCAGGCTGCCGGCTCCTCTGTCCTGAAGGAGGGGTTGCTTGTGCCTGGGGTTGCCCCTCCTTTCCGGAGACGGTTGGTGCCTCTTGATTCCTGTGCAGAGATCAGGGGTCCTTCAAGAGAAGGGGGTCTTTGGCATTGGAGCTCGCGGAAGCAGAGGGGGTTAGAGATAGGCAGGTGACAGGGAGAGCAGGCCCCGGGGACTGGGGTCAGGCCCCGTCCAGAGGGTGGGTGGAGAATGGAGTTTGGGGCAGTGACTGCGGATGCTGGCGCTTGCCAAGTGACCACCTGGGAGCGGAAGGGACGGAAGCCTCCCACGTGTGGTTGGGAGCCCGGACTCCTGGCTCAGGGGCGCTGCTCCGCTGGACGATTCTCTGGCCTTTCCCACCCTCGGGCTCAGCGAGCAGGGGCTGATCACGCGGAGCTTCTGGAGGAGGCTGCGGGCCACGGACACCACGGCTCCTGGCAGGACAGCAGGGAGTCACCGCTGGCCTCTGCGGTTGCTGTGCCGTCCTGGCCGCTTGGGCACCTCGGGCAGCAGCCTGGCTTCCAGCACGGGGAGCTGGGCAGCTGGGCACAGGAGGGGGGTGCTATTCCCAGACAGGGGCAGCCAGAGCCTCAGGCCCTGAACACACTGGTGTGGACTGTCGGAAATTCTAGCTCTAAACAGGGCTGCGTCTGCTTGAGGTCCCCTGGCCAGTGTGCCCATCTGACCAGGAAGAACTGGGGTCCTGAGAAGGAGTGCAAGGGACAGGGATGTGCTTAGGGGCACACACGCAGTGACAGAGCCAGACCAAGGAACAGGCGCTCCTGGCCAGCAGGGAAGGCTGTTTGGCTTGGAACGGAACACACCAGGGAAGTGGCAGCAACAGTGAGGGGGCAGTGCTGCCATTGCCAGCTGCAGGGGAGCTCAGGGCGGAGGGCTGGGGCGCAGCAAGGGCTGCAGCAAGGGCTGCAGACAGCAGGGGTGGGGGTGAGGGTGTGCTCAGTTACAAAGCCAACGTTAGCTTCTTAGGCTCTTTTTTTGCTTTTCAGGATTTTATTATTTGGGCACATAAGATTCACCTACATACCCCGGAGTTGCTGGGGGAATTGAGCTAGATAATGAGCATGAAAGAGCTGTGAAAACTTGATAGCTCTACAAATATTAGCACTTATTATTCCTCAGCAGAGGCTTGCATTCCTAGCTCTTGGGTTTTATGGAGATTGATAAGAGCTGGACGGGATCCAAAAGGTCACCCAGCACCCCTCGACCTTTTAGGGAGACTCACCAGGAGGGCCCAGAAACTTGGAGGTTCTCTTTAAGAAAAATAATACAAAACTGCAACTTCGGCATTAATACAAGAAGGAATGTTTATTTAGAGTGAGAAATCACAACAAATCACACATTTGTCTGCCAACACAGACCACAAATATCCAGAAAAAATAAATCATTTTGTAAATTATTACTCTTGATCATCGGCAGCCATTCCGCTTTAATCCTTTTATCCCACCTGTTCTGGCGGTATAGACTCTGATCTCCTCTCCCTACAATAGTTTCTATTATTATTTTCTATAGAGAATAAAAAGATAATTGCATCTTTCCTATAAGCACAGTTGATCCCAATTTTTTTTTTATTGCTGATTGTTTGAAAACACATTTCCTTTCAGCTTCTGCTTGGTGTTGGTGATGCTGCAGGACCGACCTCTGCCGCGGGCGGTCCTGGCGGGTGGGCTCCTGGCCCAGGAGGCCACCGAGAGCCCCATCTGATCCTCACTCAGAGCTCACAGGCACCCCCAGCAGCTGCGTCAGCTGGGCACATCCCTGTGCACATCAGTACCTGCCTCTTGGCAATCCCCCGCCCCCCACTCAGTCCTGGGGGGGGAACAGGGTGGCCATGAGGCCTGGGTGATAGCCCCCGCGTGGAAAGCTAGGCAGTGTCTTCTTCTTCCTGGGGCTAGGGTGTGTGGGCCTCGGTGAGGCCTCCGGGAGCAGGGGAGTACCGAGGCCCAGGTAGCAGAGCAGGACTGGAATTCAGGGGTCCTGCTGGGACTGTGTAGCGGCAGGAAGGTGGCACGCTGGGCAGGGTTCGGGATGGTCCTTAGCAGAGGGGGGTAAAGGAAAGGAGTCTTGGAGCCCTCAGTGGCTTTTTAGGCTTTTATTGATCTCCACATCAGAGGTGGCATCAGGTACATGGCAGGCAGGGGGCCCCCCGGCGCATCTCACCCTCTCGGCTGCTTCTTCTGCTGCTGCTCGCGTTGGTCAGTACCATCGATACTGGCGTCCCCATGACGCCGCCCATTTAAGCCCGTGTCCAGCTCAGGTGTGCCCACTTGTGCATGCCCACCCTGGAATGCTCGCAGCACCGCAGGTGTCCATCATCACAGTGGCGGGCTGCTGGAAAGACCTGATTTCTCTAGCCCTCCAGACTGGGTGTGAGCCCGCTGGGCCACTCGCACCTCCTCGCCATCCTGGGGAAGAACATTTCGGCATGAGGGAGGACTCAACGGAGCTGCGGGCTCAAGCAGCTTCATAGTCAACGCCCCGGCCCCAGGCAGCACTTCTGGGGTTGGGGGGCCGGGGATGCCCTGTGACCAGAGGGTCTTACAGGAGCCCCAGGGCGCCACCGCTGACCTCGCACTCTGAGATGCCCTTTGCCCAGTGACCTGCTAAACGGAACTTTCCCGAGTTTGACGTCAGAGCCCTTGGTGCCCAACATCTCCTCGCATCCTGAAATCGGGAAATATGGAAATGTAAACACTTTTTTCAGAGAAAAGTAAGGGTCAGGACCCTCCAAAGGGACCCCACAGGAGATCACATCTGGCTCCCCACCAGGAAGGACACAGGCACATCTGGTGCCTCTCGCGGAGCAAGGACATTCGACAAAGGGCTGAAAGAAAGCAGCTTCCGGATGCACCCTCAGCATGGGCTCAGACCAGGCTGAGTTAGGGAGACCAGGCTCCCTTCTCAGTGTGAGAAGATCTGGGTGTGTCAGCGCAGGGGTCCAGGGAGCCTGGGGAAGTGCGGGTGGGAGGGAGGTTGGAATGTGGAGGACAGGAGCACAGTCCAGAGCTTCGAAAGCCGGAGAGTCTCAGAAATGATTTGCAAACCTTCACAGACAGAGGGCAGCATGTAGTCCCTGGACTTATTCCTGTGGTTCTGGGTGAGCCCCATGCCTGGGAGGGGACTGAGAGCGGGAACTTTAATCAGAGGGTCTACACCTGCCTGGGAGAAGGAAGGTGTAGAAGACACACATTTGGCATGTCTTTTGGGAGGTGGAGGACGGTGTGCAGTTTTCAAAGCCACTTGGCCAGGTGAAGAATGGCCAATTTGTCGGGAGGGCACAGTAGAGACCAGATTGTGTCTGTGTGATTTCAATGGTCTAGAATCTTGCTGAAAATAGGACTTAACTGCTGACTTCCCTCAAGGATAATGTAGGGCCAGAGAACTATCAGGTCTTTCCACCCTCCGGCCACTGGTGTAATGATGGACACCTGCGGTGCTGCACGCATGCCTGGGTGGGCATGCGCAGGTGGGTGCACCTGAGTTGGACACGGGCTTATATGGGCGGTGTCATGAGGACGCCAGTACTGACCAACGCGAGCAGCAAGGCCAACAAGCAGCAGCAACAGCAGCAGTTGCAAAGCAGCCGAGAGGCCCCCCGGCACCCCTGCCTGCCATGTAGCTGATGCCACCTCTGACAATAAAAAGTATAAAAGCTACCGAGGGCTCCAAGACTCTCTTCCTTGACCCGTCTGCCCAGAACCATCAAGAACTTGCTCTTGTGCCACCTTTCCTGCCACTACAGATAACAATTACCCACATAAAAAAAAAAACATTTCTGTATGTGCTAAACATTGCATTAGGCACCTTCCATTTTCTGTTTTATTTGATCTCCACCCATTTTATGGATGAATAAATTGAGGCTTAGAGAGTTAACAAACAGAAGCTCACACAGCTGGTGGATGGTTGCGTGGGGACGTAAATTCTGGTCTTGGCTACATACTAAGTGACAAGGGCCATTCTGGGGTGGATGACAGCTTCTACAGGGATAGTGTCTGCGCCAAACCAAAATTCATGCTTGTCAGGGAGGAGAAATTGAAGTCGCCTGGATGCCAACTCCAGCCATAGCAATACAGGCTTTAGAGCAAAAGTTTTATTTACTATTAATTTTTTTGTGTGTGTGGAAAAATAATTATGCAGCTATGTTTTTAGGATTTATCAATATTCTTTGCTGCAGCATTCATTTTATTTTTAAAATATATACTTTACATCGTTGTTCATTTTGTACAATGTTTGCTTTCTCCTCTCAGGTGTCATGCCCATAAAATCGCCACCACCAAGTCACCCGTGAACCCTCAACATAGTCTCTTATGCACTTCCCTCCCATTTTGATCCCTCTCCCTCCTCCTCTCCTGCTGTATGTCTCTGATTTATAGTTTGCTTGCTCTTAATGATTTTGTCTTTTTTTTTTTTTTCTGGAAAAAAGAAGTTGTTTGGTTTCCTTATGTTTCTCCTATGAGTGAAGCCATCCAGTATTTATCTTCTTCTTTCTGACTTATTTCACTAAGCATAATCCCTTCCAGTAGAGCAGAGGGTTTAAACCTGGGTTGTTGGACAGAAGTCATGAGGTAAATGGACTTGGATGAGAAACACCTGCATCTCAGTGTTGTTAACTGCTAACCCAATTTAGTATTTCCTTGAGTATCCTGTATGTGATCAACCACAGCATCCGCTGTATCTGTAACTTTGTCACCAAAATAAACTACAGATATTTTTATATCACAGTATTTACAGGGATCTCAAAATAGTCTTCACATAACCCATCGCTGCTTCACATTTATAGCACTTAAAAGACCTGCTGCTAGACTTTGTTATTTAATACGTTAACCCAGAAAAGACATATAACTATGCTATATGTTAGTTTTTCAAAATGTTTTGCAGTCTGTGCAAGAAGCCTGTGCTTAAATATAAACCGTTGGTTTTATTTATTTTATGCATCTGAAAAAAACTCGGGGCCTTCCTGGTGGCGCAGCGGGTTGAGCAGCGTCCTGTGGAGCTTCCCCTGCATAGCAGCGCAAGTTCCATCCCCAGCCAGGGAGGGGACCCACATGGCGCAGCAGACCTCTCCTGCCTCGCCTGCTGCTCCCCTCAGCAGTGTGTTTCAGTTGATCTGCCTGTTCTGCTCCCCACCCATCTCTGGTGGATCCTCTCACCTCCTGCGACTCTGGCCTGTATCCCAGCCCTTATACGTATGAATAAATAAATCTTTAAAAAATGGAAAAAACAAAACAAAACTCAGAAAGGCTCACCAGACCGTCAAAAGGATCCAGGCACAAAACAGTACAGCTGCCCCGTCCAGCGGGTGCCGGAGTCAAACCTGACCGTTTCACTTGGGAGCTGTGTGGGGTGAAGTCAGGGCGTCTGGACCTCAGCGCTGCTGACCCCGGGCCAGGCGAGTCCTTGCTGCGGGCCCGCCCTGTGCACATCCCTGGTCTCTTCCTGTGGGATGCCAGCCATGCCTTGCCACCCAGAAAGTCTCCAGACCTTGCCATATGTCCCCCGGCGCCAAAATTACCGCTGTTGAAAACCGCGGTGCAAATGCACATTGTGATAGCAGAGGCGTATCGGGGCCATACTGTCATGTCTCCATGCCTAAGCATTCAATCATGAGGGTTTTAAAACCTTCTTTGTTAGGATACCAGATTTCAGTGAGTGAGGGTCAAGAGGGCCTGGCCTCAGCCTGAGGTTCCAAAAGGAAGCCCCTTTGCCGTGCTGGCAGCTGGCACCGTGGTGTTGCTGACCAGGACTCGGAGGAACCCACTTGGGGAGTGGCCAGGTGGGGAGGATCAGGAAGTTGAGCCCAATTAAGGGTTTGGGCCTGATCTGAACAGAGCTTTGGAAAACACCTAACCCCACTGCAAAGGAAGGTCTTTCAAAGGTCAGAACAGCGGGGAAGTATTGCTGCCCCCTGATGGATGGTGCAGGGATGACAGGCATTTAAGAGGCCTTTCTTTATTCCTTTATATTCAGAAGGGGAAAGAATAGGATATTGAAGGTAGCTACTGTTGTTGACTGTTCAATCTGCACCAGGCACTGTTAAAACAGCTCATATTATCATAGTGTCTAATCCTCACAATAAACTAGGATGCGGGTGTTGTCAGTAGCCTCACTTATCAGGCGAAGAATGTGACAATAGGAGACTTAAATGTCAATTACCTAGCCTAAAGGTGACTGTGGTTCTGGAAGTGACAGACTGAAATTTAAACCCAAGTCTGTCATATTTCAATACCCATAAGTTTAACCAGTAAGTCATACGGCCTAAATGCCCACTCCTGGCCCCCGGAAACCCAAAGCTGATTTGCTAAATCGGAGGCTGCAGTGAGATGCTCCTTGGGGACAGTGTGTGGCCAAAATGGAGATGGCGGGTCTGTGACCCATGAACTAGCATATCAGTGCTGATGTCAGACAAGCATCTGGTTCAATTACTAAACAGATGGGTCGTCAACCCACATGCAGAAGTGGTTGATAGAATTCACCATAAGACCGTAAGTTAATAAAGAACAAGTCATGCCAGACTAACTTCATTTTCTTTATGGCTTTGCCCTTCCGATGGCACGGGGTGGCGGGGGAAACCTGCATGTGGGTTTCCATAAGTGACTTCGGCCATGTCTCATGATGTCCGTGAGGCCGATCTGGAGAGCTGGGTAATACCAGGTTGCTTCCTCACCGGCCTTCAGGCACCTGCGCAGTCACTGTGAGTTTAGGGTCTCATTGACCAAGTGGAGATGGCTGACTAACTGGTATGGAAGATGCTACCAGGACAGGCACGAGAAGAGCAAACACCAGTAGGCACACTGATTTCAGCGTCTGGGACACAGGGCTGGGGCGCCGCTGGGACAGGCTGGCTGGGTTAAATAATGAGCACAGCTAACAGCTTCCAACAACGTCCTCAGTGCCAGGCAAGATCCTAATCACTCACACAGATTAACTCATTAGTTCCTCCCATCAGCTCTGTGAGATTGGTCCTATTATTTCCCACATTTTACAGTCGGGGAACGGAAGCAGAGGAAGGTGTCACAGCTAGCCGACAGTCAAGACGGAGAAGCACACGAGCGCTGGGGTTTCCCCTACAGCGGGGACAGCCAACGTGTGTGCAGAGACCTCCGAGTGCCCAGGGCCTGCTGTCTCCTTTGCCAAGCTCCCTGCCTGCCCGGTGCAGTGGAGGCCTCTTCAAAGGGCTCCCCAGGCGGCTGATTTATAATTCCCTGTGTGTGCCTGTCATCTCAGCCACTTAGGTGCCCTCTGCACGAAGCTCAAGGATAATTCATGGGCTTTCCGTAAATGTCGATGAGAGGGTTGGACTCCATTCAGAATTGAGAAATTGAAGGAGCTGCAGAGTAGGGAGGGAGGTGCGAGCCAGCGGAGCTTGGACACTAACTGAGGTGGACAGGGTAGGGGTGACAAAATCACAGCTAAATCCCAAGCAGGTGGGGAGGACAGAAGAGAGAAGTTTGTCGAATGCCAGAACATGGTCTGTGGGCCTGCTGGAGTGTTGTTTCCCGGTTCCCCCGGGCAGCCTGGGGAGGGGACCCTGTAACAGCCTTGCTGGCTTTTTGAGCACCCAGAATACTATGAAGTCTATGAAGTTTCCAGTTTTGAAACTTTAACTGCTTTCCTAATCCTTTAAAAAGTACTACGATCAAAAGGCATGGAGGAAGCTTAAATGCTAAGTGTATGCGGCCGATGTGCAAAGGCTCCACAGAGTATATGAGCCCACTGGTAAAGGCAGTGCCATGGAGAAAGCAGAGAAGGATCAGAGGCTGCCATGGGCTCCAGGGGAGGGAGGGCGAACGGGCAGCGCCAGGGCTTCAGGGAGTGCAGCTACGCTGTGTGATACTGCCACGGTGGATCCAGGTCGTTGTGCATTTGTCAAAATCCGTAACAAAATGCCCCGTCGAGTGCACCCTAGTGGAGACTGTACACTTTAGTTAATAATAATGTCAACCTCAGTTCATCAGCTATAACACGTGTACTGCGCTGTGCCAGATGGGGAAGGGATATGGGAACTGCGGATTTTCTGCTCCATTTTCCTGTAAACCTAAAACTGCTCTAAAACATAAAGTCTGTTAAGGAAACACAGATTTCTGTGCTGCCCCTGCAGCATCCCCAGGGTACATTGCTGACATGCTGATGTAAAATCACAGAGATACTAGAATTATCGAGAAGGGCGGCATCCCCGCTCCCTGAAATGGAGATATATAAGAAAAAGATACAGCCCCCAGGAACCTACACTTGTCCACTTCTTTACATCCATATCTCTTCCAAGTACACAGCCAGGGGACACACTTCCTAGCACTGGAAATACCACAAGTGATAACAAGACTGGCTTAGCCTTTTAGTTGCTTCGAGTCAATAACCTAAGGTGGTCTCAAGGAGGCGCTGTTAGCCTCTGGTCCTACCCAGGGGCGGAAGGACCCTCCAAGGGAGGTCAGTCAGCTGCGGCTGCTGCCTCGTGTCCCCCACCCTCATCCCCCAGGCAGAGTTTCTAGAGCATAGACCCCTTCCTAAGGGGGGTTAAGTTCCGGGTGCCCAGTGAGAGGGAACTGCGCTGAGAATGGGGTGTGTGTGGAGCTGCAGGGCTAGCAGGAGTGGGGACTAAGAGACAGGTGATGTCGACTCTGGATTTTAAAAAAGGAAAAAAGCAAGGAAACAGACTTTCACCCTGC
Source organism: Galemys pyrenaicus (assembly GCA_019455555.1). NCBI lineage: Eukaryota > Metazoa > Chordata > Mammalia > Eulipotyphla > Talpidae > Galemys > Galemys pyrenaicus. Next base: position 251,919 of record JAGFMF010012284.1, read on the forward strand.
CAGAGCTTGAAGAAATCTTGGAGACCGACCCATCTGTCCTACCTTCTCACTGTGGAAGAGACTGGGGCCCAGAAACACAGTTCTAAGCTGGGTTACATGTCTCTGGCTCCACAAAACAGTGCACCTGCAGGGCAGCTCTGGGCCCTGCCAGCCTTTCCCCTCCTCTTCCTACCAGGTCTGAACCCCAACCTCTCAGTGGCCTCCCAGGCCCCCCAGGGAACCGCTTGCCTTTGTCTCATGGTGCCTGGGCTTTCCCTGTCATGGTGGTCTGGCCCTGGCCTGCTTCTCCAGTCCCTTCTCTCTCCCCTTCCACCTGCCTTCCCCTCCCCTAACCTGCCCTCCACCCCATCCTCTAGGCCCAGGGCTTACAACCCTCTGTACTTCCCAAACCCACCTGGACCTCAGGAGCCCTGCACCCTCCCCAGCGCTGCTGCTACCTGCCTGGCTGCCTTGGCCCTCCTCTGGGCAGCCTCAGCGGAGCGGGCCTGGGTCTCAGTGCCCTGCTTGGCCCGGTGTGTGGCAGCCTGGTTACAGTCCTTTCTCCCACCAGACTGGAAAGCGGAGACAGGCCGGCCGCACAGCAGATACTTACTAACTGCTTAGTGACTAAAATGAGCGTCTCTAAATATAAGTTATCTAGGCTCCAAGCGGAAGATTCTAGTCCCTTTATTCTCTTAGGGGCTGTTCCATCACCTCGGCCTCAAACTCTTTATGACTGGGTTTCCTTAGCTGCTTCCTGGAGGACCCGGGGCCAGGGTTCCCGCAGACTCTACATGCCTTGATGAAGCTCTAAGCAAGGCAGGGCGAAGCTCTTGCACAGGTAAATGGGCCCCTTAAACCTGCATTGCAGGTACCCAGTCCGGCGTCGTAAGGGTACACGGCCTGCTGCTGCAATTAAGCACAGCGGTGCAGCCGCTGCACAGCACGTTAGGTTTTATGATCTCAGAGCCTGTTCGAGCTCAGCTTCCGCCTTCCCCGCTAAGTGCCCGCGGCTCCCTGGGGTCCTGTTCCTGCCACCAGGCCAGGTATCTTTACTGCGGACCTTCCCCTTTCTCACGTCGCATTAACTCCAAAGTAGACAGTGATGTTAGAGAAGCAGGCTAGTCTTAATTCACAGGGTTGCCTGTGGAAGCGATCCGAGTCCTTCAGGATCCCTGGGGACACTTCTGAGGTTGTCCTGCCCTCCCTGGCAGAACTTTCTGAAGCATTTGCAGAGAAGGAGTGTGCCTGGAGGCAAAGGGATGAGAACCTCCTCCATGCAGAAAGGTTCAGCCAGCAGGAGCCCGGGTGGGGTCCACAGCCAGCTGCCTGGGGGCAGCTCCCAGCAAGCGTCACCTGCAAATGCACTGGAGGGTGGCAGGGGCCAAGCAGGGCACAGGCGTGCCCGAACCAGCCATCCACAGTCACCGTCCCTCACACACAGGAAACATCCTGCCATTTACAAAAAGCAACACAGGGAGCATCCTGCCATTTATAAAAGGCCTACGGGTGCGACGTGACTTACATCAGCTGGCACCCACACTGTAGGCAGCAAGGAAGGCAGCGGAAAACCATCCGTACTTCAGCCCAAGGAAACTGCAGCCCAGGGAGGGCGACTACTCCTAGGGCGGGTGAGGTGGGAGAGGGCTCAGCTGTTAGAGGCACCTTCTGAAGTCAGGTGGTCTGGAAGCCCATGGCCCCACATGACGTGGGCTGCCTCTATGGGGCATGCTGAGGCACTGAGGCCAGACTTAGGGAGGAGGACTGCCTGGCCCTGCCGGGCCTGGATGGGGGCAGCAAAGGATGGGGGAAGCATTCGGACCGGCCAGGAGGCTGTGGCCTGTGAACCTTCGATTTGCCCCGACTGTGCCAGGCCTGCTGTCGTCCAGGGATAAACTTCTCTGCAGGAGCAGGAGGCCACCGTGGCCATGTGCCAGCTGCCGGGACGGGTATAACCAGGTGTGGAAAACTCTGAAGATCCCACACCAGCAAGTCGCAGCCTTGCAATTAAAAAAGGCTACACGAAGTGTGAAGATGGCCTGTGACTTCTGCCGTGCTTGTGATGGGAGCAAGTCAGCCAGAAACCCAGGCTCTGCAGATCCTAGAGACGCTCCTGTGAGCACCTCAGGCCGCTGCACCGCACAGCAGCAGATCTCACTGGCAGCTCCCGCCCACCTTCCTGAACATGCTTCTCTCTCAAGGTAGAAAGCCCTGAGCTTCCCTCCCCAAGCCCGTCCAGGCACCAGTTCACAAGGCTGCCTGTTTGTCCTCGTACCAACTAATTCCTGAGGGTGTGAGGAAGGTCATTCCATTCACCCCGAGGGCCTCCAGGGCTTTCATGGTAGCAATCAGAATCTCAACATGCTTGGGATATTGTGAGGATTCTTTCCTGCCACCAAAGCTCCCTATGATGAAGTGAACAAGCCATCATAAACATTTATGGGTGAGACTTAGCCACAAGCTAAAGGGACGGAGGGGGAGGTCCAAATGTTCTGGTTAGGCTGCTGCTACCCATCAGGCATTCCCTCCACACCCGCCTCTGTTTTTAGAGTAATGGCGATGTGTACCTGTCCCCCAGGTGTGGGAAGGCTGGAGAGGCATCTACGTACTCTGTAGGTGAAGAGATTGCACCCTGTTGCTCTCTATTTTAAAAAAAGAAGGGAGACTGTGTTCTAGAAGGAAGAGCCCCAGAGACAGCCCTGCTTGCTTTTTTCCCACCTTTCCTTTGGGACATGAGGCACTTACCTGGTGGTCTCTGAGACTCACCATCCATTTACGGGGCATGGCGACCTGGCTAAGACAGGCACCTGGGAAGACGGCGGGGGGAAGCTGCCCACATGCATCCTGGGCCTCCTCCACCAGCCACCCAGCTGTCTCTCTCTTGGTGGGCCTGTAACAGGAGGTCCCCAGGAAAAGGGATAGCTCCAGGATCTCTGCCCCACCCTTAGTAGGGTGGAGCTGAGCAGGGATAAGAAGATGCTGGAGAGGAGACTGAGGTAGGAAGGAAGAAGAAAGGAAAGAAGGAAGGACACAGGATGGAGAGCAGCAAGGAGACCTGGAAGAGGCACGTGGAGCAGACAGACATGAAGAAACTGCACTTGCTTTCTGGTCCCAGACTGGTTGGAATAGATGCGGGTGAGAGACTCGTGGGGAGCTTAACGATGGCAGCTTTTATCCTGATTTCAATTTTGCTCTTTTCCTCCCAGATTTGTTTGTCCAACTCTTTCTGGCCCTTTTTTATGGGTCTCCACTGAAAGGTGCTTTAGACGTGTGGCAGGCTTTTGGGCCTTGCTTTGGGCCAATCCTGTTTGGCTGTATTTTTACCCACGAGGGGATGGGTAACTTTGGATGCTTGATCTATTATATTCTTTGTCTTTTCTGTATTGTTTACTAGTTGTATTTAAGTTCCTTTCCATTAAAGATCTTACATGTTTGTTTTGATGCGGTGGATGGCAGAACCCATTTATAGAGGGCAGGTTTGGGGGTTCTAGGGTGCCCCTCTCCCTGCCCTGTAATGGGCCCAGTGCCACATAAGCAGGCACTCATGAAATTGCCGGCTCCTTCGATGGGGCTTGTGGGACGAAACTGCCAGTGGTAAGCAAGGCCGCCACCAGAGGAAGCTGCCCTTCCTAACCCCCTCACCAGCACGGCCAGCGCTACGCTGACCTGCTGGTGGAACCGCACCCAAGCACCGGGCGAGGCAAGCTCCTGGGTCACCTCCTTTAGCCTCTCAACTTCCTGTCCTGTGCTTTTCCATTCCTTCACCATGGCCACTGTCATTGCCCTCCCTGCCCATCCGACTCCACTCCACTATTAAAGTCACGATTCAAACTGTCATTTTCTTTTTAATTTTTAATCAGTCTGTGTCAAGAAGAAACAGGATTTGATCAAGCTTCCAGCTCCCACCGCTCTATCAGCATAGCAATTTTACGGATCAGAGTTTTGTTTATATTTGTCTAAAACCCAGAGGAGGAGAGGAACCAACAATGTGGATCGACATGTATTTGAAGAGACACTGCGGAACTGGGGAGTTCTTTAATCAATCATTTTCTTAGGAACAATGCCGGTGGCCCCAGAGCCCTGCACAGTAGGAATGCGGAGTTGGCAGGCAGGTGGGGCGGCCGAAGGCCCTGAAGGTGGAAGGACAGAGCTGTCTTGTGCCCGAGAGCTCAGCCTGTGGAGGCTGCAGGACGGATTAAAAGGGGAAACACTCCAACCTCCCAATTCATTTGGAGGAGGAAGTGTTCACAGAAACAATTTCTGGTTTGCAAAGTAAAAGTATGGCTGAATTTGGGAGTAGGGCGACAAAGTTAATGGGGGAGGGCTCATGATTCAGATAAGTTGCCAAATAGAAACTTTTGAAAACGCAGAAATAAAACATTACCTTGGTCACTTCCTCCATCGTGAGATGAATCTGAACACATTCTGACCATTTGCAAATTCACATGATTTATCCAGTGCCATGGATCCATGTGCTAGGCCATAAATACAAACACTGACAATATTTCACCAAAGGCCAGCACGGAGTACATGAGCTCTACTTCTTGAAGTAATTTCCAGAAAGCAGAGTCGGCCTGAGTCTTTCCTTTCCTTTTGCACCGGAAGTGCCACATCCGGTTTTAGATTTGCTTTGAGTTGAGTTGTCCAGTTCAAGGAAGATGGTCCTTCACACAAGAACCTTCCCTTTGGGAGCCTGCAGGGGGCACTCTCCTGCTCGTCAGACTTCCTGCAGAGGCTGATCCATCCTAATTTGGAGTCCAGAGACAGTTCGAAGCTTATTTTAGAAGCGAATTTACATAATGTGACATGCTTTCAGAGGAGGCAGGTGGCACTCATAACATAAGTCAATGGGACGTGGGACTCGGTGGGATGTGCGTGGAACTGTCCCGTGTTCCGAAGCATGAGGCCTTCTTCAGGGAACACACAGGGGTCCCTCACGTCCCTTGTTCCCCCTTGGTCTTGCCAAATCCTCAAATCTCATTTAAAAGCACTGCCACTGCGTCTTGTCAGCCTCGCTGTCGAGTCCGAGATGTGTGATGTGAGTCAGTGTCCCTATGCAGATAACTCAGAAAACTTCCCTCATTCTCCCAAGCTCTGTCCTTCTGCGACCTCGCCCCATGGTACAAGGTCCCCATCCCCAAAGGGGCAATAGAGTCATCAAGACTGTTCCTCGTTATGGATCATCTTCCATTAGAGGAATCTCTACAAAAGAAGAGAGGGCTATTAGCTTAGCACACCAAAAAACACTGCAAATATTTGCTGTGAGTTTACTGAAGTATCTGTACTTCCTGAAGTAAGTGAGCAGGGAAGGGAGAAAATGTGAAGTTCCACGTGTCAGTGAATCTAATAAATCTGCTCCTCTACAGAATATCGACTTACTGGAAAAGCTTATACCTCTGCTCATTTAAAAAGAAAAGGGAGGGGGTTTTAACCATGGGCTCTACTAGGGGGAAGGTTAGCACCTGAGGTACAGAGGGGGCAGAAAGGGAGCCCACGGGGAAGCAGGAGACCCTCATTTTCTCATCATTACTGCCATTTACTGTGGACACAAGCGGGAATGAATGTTCTCCTACGTCAACTGGGCCCAGAGCCCCCACCCCTGGGCAACAAAACTCTAATTAGTCTGGTGCATTATTCCTGCTTTTCCTTGAGATCTATGACCTGCCTCTCCTTCTGACAGGGGCACATAAATCTTCTACTCCACACCTGGAGAGAGCAACCTGCACGGACATGGAGCCTCTGCAGGGCTGGCTCCAGGCACACATCTGGGCCTCCTCTCCTCGCACGGTGCTAGCCTGCTCCTAAGCACCACCTGCAAAGTCCTGCCTGACCGAGGGGCAGAGAAGGAAGACCCGCTACGGAGCCCGAGGCCGCCTGTGCCACTGATCTGTTCTGGAAGGCTTGGTGCTCTTGTGCCTCCTGAACTTTCAGTTAATGGGCTCATCACTGTGAGGTGGCTGGTCACTCCTCCCCATAACTGGTCTTGCCTGTGGCATCTACGTGCAGAGAGAGCAAGAAGCAATTAACTGGAGGGGGAGCCGGAATGATTCGGCTCTGTGCCGCGGTGTGTGTGGGAGCATCACCAGGAGCTGGCTTGGAGAGCTGAGTGCCGGGCGCAGAGGTGTGTGCGGGCGGCTCGGGCGCGAGGCGGACACTTACCGTCTGCGATGTCGATGCCTGGGCTGGTGGATGCCACCTCCCCTGCTGTGCTGGCGATCAGGTCAGGGCTGTCGGAGGCCGGGAGGCTGCCCCCGTGGCCCATGGGGGGTGAATAGAGACTCTGGAGCAGTTCAGAAGAGCCCGAGACGCTGCCACAGGTTTCTGACTCCCCTGGGCCTGTGTCCGTGTCCCCCGAGCCAGGGTATGCCGGGGGACTCTGGTCATCTACAGGCAACGGGCAGCCCTGGCCCATGGAGGCCAGGTACCCGGGGCCTAAGGCACTCAAGCCGCCACTCACAGCCTCGTCGTAGGAGGGGAGCATGACAGGCACGCCGTCCACCACCACGAAGTCAGGGTCACTGCTGGAACTCCCAGGGGGGCCTCTGTGCCAAAGAGAGCGACGTCAGATGTCAGAGTGGTGGGCTGCCTAGAAAAGGGGCAGCTAGCGCCCCCCACTGCCGCGAGGTCCCCAGGGCCTGTACCAGCAGCAGAATCAGCCTCCCTTTGGGGGGGCGCTGCTGTCCACGGCAACTGCGTGGGGAGCAGAAGCTGCTTGTCCTCGCTGCCTCCTGCCCCCCTGTTTGGGTCTTTGCTACCTCGAGGAGGGGCGCCGCCACACAGCCCCTCCCAGCCAGGCATGGGGCGCCTCCCCCAGGGAGACCAGCTTCGAGGAGCAGGAAATCTTGGACGCCGAGCGCCCACGGGAAAGCATAGCCCGTGCCCCTCTTATGCTTCTTTTTTGTTTCCCACTAGAGTAGGAGAGTCACTCACTGCTCACCAAGATAGAAAAACAGCAGGCGGGGAACAGAGGGAAAGCCCAGCGCACCAGCTCAGCACCTGACTCGGGCCCTGGGGCTCACCTCCACACTCCACCTGGCGCCACTGGGACCTGCAGGGGCCCGGGCTGCCTGGAGGAGGCGCCGGCGTGGTGTGGGCATCAGGCGCGGGTGTGACGCCTCTCAGGGGCCATTCGGGCACACCCGCGGGTACTGGCTTTGCCCCGGTACATCCACTGCCTGACGCGCAACGCTGCGACCTGAGCCCAGGCGTGTCTGACCCGAAAGCCCGAGCTCCAGCCGACCATTCTCAGCTCCTGTCCTGCTAGGGAACCTGGACTGACTTCGTGGGTGGTCGTGGAGCTCGGGCTCTTGTCTGCTGTGCTGGGAACGGGCGCTGGGTGATGTGTCCACAGGCAAAATACAGGAGAGAGAAGACGCGGGTGGACGGGCAGGCCAGGACCTCTCACGCTGGCCACAGGGGTTCCAGAAGCGGAGGAAATGGAATGCCGGGCCACGGGCACTGGGGGAGGGGATGCACCAGGTCACCTCTCTGCACCACTCCAGGGCGTCTCCAGACTGCGTCTTCTGGCATGTGTTCTCAAGGCTATGCAGAGAGGGAGGAGCCGTGACCAGGAGGCCAGGCAGCCAAAGGGCAAAAATACGTGCCCTTTTCTCAAGGATGAGGTCCCCAAATGAGAAAAGGCTGACCAGGGCGCAGGATTCCAAGGGCACACTTGTGACTCGGCGGTGACAGCGGCCTGGGTCGGGGAGCCCGGAGGCCAGGCGGTGGCGTTTGCCGCACTGCCGCTTTCCCAACGTGTCCCGACCGGCCCCTCTGCCGTCCACGCCGTTCCTTCCTTCCGCCGGCCAGGCCAGCGGCAGTGCAGGGTGGTTCTTTGTCTTGGGGATGGTGGTGTAGTTTTCAGGGCACAAGTTGCATGGAAAGGGAGGGGAGGGGGCCCCAGCTGCTCTGCACTCAGGGGCCAGGGCTGCTGGGAGAGAATCAGACAAACTCCTCTTCGGCGATGACCGCTGGGAGGGTGGAGAAGACAACCCAGGCTAGTCTGTGCCACCGACACCCGCTCTGGGCAGGCCCACCCACACGCTCAGGGCCCCTGTGCAGGTGCTCCCCAGCCCCATCCTGGCCCCTCCTTCGTCCTCCCATCGCACACAGATTTCGAGGCCTCAGTTGGCTCACAAGCCATTGAACTTGTCTCCTAACCAGCTCTGTGTCTTTCTCATCTGCCCTGCGCTGGAAGCGCCCAGGTTAGGAACTGCAGGGCGCTGTGCACGCAGCTGCACTGGGCTGGGACTGGGGAGGGGCCGTGCCCGCAGGCAGCCCTGACAGCGGCCCGGTTCACACGCCACGCTGCCTGCTTCGAGACTGTCGATCCAGGAAGGAGGCCGACAAAGGCTCCTGGAGCGTGGTGCCAAGAGGGAAATGAGGTTGTCTCCTCCAGACTCTGACACCCAAAGCAGCCCAGGTGAAGTGCCTCTCTACGCCCCTTAGACCTCAACGCTGCCCTCAACAAGGGTCACCGACTTCACTCTTTGCCCGGGGTCCAGCCTGGGGCGGCTGTGCGCTGCCAAGGTCCCAGTACTGACCTGGGGGGAAAGTGGGCCTTGAACTTGGTCTGGAACATCCTGGCCAGGATGACCAGCAGCAGCACCAGCAGCACGCTGGTCGCTGTGAATGCCACGATCTTCCATGTGGTCAGGAGGGTCTCATGGGTGCCGGGCCATGTTTGCTCTGTCGTGGGAGAGAACAAAGCGGCAGGTGAGGCCCGCGGACTGTGGCGGTGCTGAGGTCTGAGCGTCTGTTGGCTGGGTGGATCTCATCGCGTGCCCTGGGGCCCCGCAAGCAGGTTCGTGTTATGGCACATCAAGATCCCACGACACTGAAAAACCCGTCTCCTGCATGGGCTCCACCGGACTGCAGAGACCGGCGTGTTCGCGTTCCAGACCTGGCTGGACAGCCTGGCATGGAGTTAAATAAGGTGCCAGCTTTTCAGGCAGAGAATGACGGGGTTCCCTCTCCTCTGGAAAAGCCATGCTCAGCGGTGGGCCGAGGGCATGGCCGTGGAAGCTGGGTTCGAGTTCTCTGTGAGTGTTCTGGGATGGCTCCCTGGCTGGTGTGAAGACAGGGGCAGGAGAATGGGACCTCCCTCTGCAACAGCCCGCGGTTCCCCACACCACCAGCTCTCATGTTCGCGAGAGCTGGCCTTCCAGAAGAGACTCCTGTTGGCATGAGCCCTGTCTCTTATATTTGCCCTCCTTTGCTACCAACTTCACCCTTCATCTGCCTCAGAAGTTGTGCTCTTGGACCTCTCCGGACTCCTTCGGTACACAGGTTCACGGTGCCTGCTGGGGCCTACAGAGGCTCCGGGCCAGTCAATGGTTCTCCCCCTCGCCACCCCCACTCCCTAATTACGTGATGGAATTACGGCTGCCTGGGGTAGGCAGCCACAGGCATGCCCAGGAAACTCAGGAGAGTGCGCAGGACTGGGAGGGGTGTGGGAGGACTGCGTGGGGGTGTGTGCTGGTGCCCAGGTCTTCTTCTCGCGGTCTTTATGATGCACGCTTGCCCGGTGCACGAAGACCAGAGCTAGCAATTCATTATTAACTACAAGGCACTGAAGCTCGTGAACAGCCTCCATTTTTATAAGTGAAAGCAGATCTTAGTTATAATATAGTTGTTTCCCCTGATCCACTGGGGAAATGTCCCCATTCTTCTTCTCCACTGGGGGATGTTCCCCAGTGGATACCTGAAACAGTGGGTAGCACCAAACCACACACACACACACACAGACAATGCTTATTGTGTGTGTGTGTGTATATATATATATAATATAATATATAATATGATGTCGGGAGCCAGAGGAATAAAAAGTCCGGTCTCACTTTCTGGTCAACCATATTTCCTGGTTAAGCAAGGGTGCCGAAAAGAACAAAAGGCAGGGGCGCCAAAAAAAAAGGCGCCGAAAATCACAGCCCTCCTACTCTGAAACCTCTGACTACCAAAGAACAAGCAGCTAACTCCCCGCCAATCATCTGGAACTAAACCCTTTCCTTCCCCCTTCCTCTTCCCCTCCTAAGTGCCTATATACCTCTGTTGCTAAATAAAGATTTGGAGGCTGGATCAGAACCCTGTCTTGCCTCCGTTCTTTTCATTCCTTGTTTGTCTCATTCTCTTAGGTGGTTCCGGCGCGCCCTCGTTGTTGCCCCACAGGTCGGGGCAATATATATCCATGTATAATACTTTTTTCCTATACAGATACCAGTGACAAAGCCTACTTTATAAATTAGGCACAGCGGGAGATGAACAACACTAATAACAAATAAAATAATAAAATAGGACAATTCTAACAATGCGCTCTAACAAAAGTTACACGAATGTGGCCTCTCTCTACAAATACCCTTTTATACATAATATTTGGTTTACCGCAATGAACTAAAACCGTGGAAAGTGAAACTGCAGATCGGGGGGCCAGGTGTGACATCATTTGTGTTCCGATACGTGTTCTTGAATGAAGAGAAAGGTGAGGCCACACCCATGCACCGTGTCCTTCCGTGGAGGGGTGAAGCTGGGAGAAAACAGGGCACACAGAGGCCAGGGGGTCTCCCCAAGGCTGCAGGGGGTGGGGACCCCCTCAGAGGGTCAGCGTTTTTACCTGCACTCGGGCAGGGTAAAGCACAGGGCCTGGAATCCTTGGTCGTGAGTACCCACTCAGGTGAGTTTCTCTACCTTGTTCCTCACTGCCCCTGTGGGGATGGAGGGCAGGCCCAGGAGGTGACCCACGCAGAGGCGAGGCATGGCCTGGGGCGCTCACCTGACTTGATGCAGTAGACTTGATAGGAAGGAAACCACTCCCCGTACTGGCAGGTGATGTACTTGTAGTCACTGGTGAGGCTGTAGCCGGGATCGCAGTAAAACTCCACCACGGTTCCATGGTTGTAGCGCTCACAAGGCCGCGGATGGCAGATGAAATCGCCGTGGCTCACCATTGGAGGTAGTGGGCACACTTGGGCAGTGGGGAAGAATGAGAGTTTCAGAACCCCGTGCTCACGCTTGCAAGCCACCACCCAGGCAGAGATGGGCTCGCAGAATGCACACCCCAGAGAGCGCTGTGATGCTGACACCAGACGAGTGCGCTGTCCCTTCCGTACTGTCACGTGAGGTCAGGAGCCGCCACCATGACATTCTGAGCAAGCGCGGCTCCCACACGGCTTTGTAAAGCACATTGTAAGAGAGGTTCGTTTACACTGCAAAGTATGCCTACTTAGTAGACGGTGTTAAGCCACTCTATTAATGGTGAATGCTATTATGGGCCAGACAGCCTAGTAAATAAATTTAAGATATTTATGGGAAAAATCTTTACGGAAAGGAATAGCTACCCCAAGTCTTGCTTCTCTGACCACAGGACTGATTTGGGACTGTCCAAATCCCTGGCTGTCCCTCACTCGATACCCAAACGCCTCGTTGGGGGTTGATGAGAAATATGCAGCGATTCTGCCAGCTCTGCAGGCAGCTCAGGTCTCAGCCTCCAGCTTCTGGGCCCCCTGACCAGTCTGGGAGGTCACCCAGGTTCTAGGCTTGGTTCAGACACCAACACACGCTGAGCCCCCACACACATCACCTCACCTCTTTAAGGCTTGATTCCCACTCTGAAAAGGAGGACGCTTATCCTACCCTACATGATATTTTACTGTTTTTCTTTTTCTCAAAGATTTATTTATGCATACAAGCACCGGGGTACAGGCCAGAGGTGCAGGGGGTGAGAGGATCCACCAGAGACAGTGGGGAGCAGAACAGGCAGATGGACTGAAACACATTCCTGAGCGGAGCAGCGGGCGAGGCAGGAAAGGTCTGCTGCGCCATGTGGGTCCCCTCCCTGGCCGGCGGCAGGGATCGAACTCGTGCTGCAGTGGCTGCGGTTTGCTTCATAGTGCGTTGCTTAACCCACTGCGCCATCAGGGAGGCCCCTTCACTGTTTTTCTAACTTGAGTGCTCTATGATTTCAAGGGGGGGAATGTTTTTCAGTTTCCCATCTTGAGCCCGCTCTCTGGTGAGTACACACTCTGCCGGGGCCAGCTTCAAACTCATGTCTCCGGAGATCACTAAGAACTCTGACCAATAAAAAAGTTAACTTTTGAGCCCCTTCCCAGGGGCACCCAGATGCACTGACCAGTGGAGAGCCACAGGCACGTCTCCAGCTCACGCGCACACAGGCCATGTCCACGGGCGCAGCCCACCCCGCACTGGCCACCAGAAGGCCACAGAAAGCACATCGGTCATGCTCACTGCAGCAACATGTGCCACAGATGCCAGATAACAGGTGGCTCCTGTGCAGGGGCCCACCCGAAGGAGGTGTCCCCGGTGTGGGGTGAGGGCCTCCTCATAGACCTGTGTCCTGCAAACAGTGCTGTGATACGATCTCGTTGGATCTTTGAGAGATGAGGACACTGAAACTCAGAGAGCTCAGGTTTTCCAGAAGCAGCGAGAGGAGTGGGTAGGGCTCAGGCAGCTGCTGTCTGACTCAGCTCACCAGCCCATGACCCTGAACTAGCTGCTCCTCATCTCCGCGCTTCCATGTCCTCATTTGTAAAGCAGGAGCGTCTGAGGGTTATTCTGAGAAGGGCTGGCCAGGGCTCCGTTCAGAGCTGACAGAATGCGAGTGGGCAGTGGGGACAGCCGGGTCAGAGGGGCTAGGAGAGGACTGTAATGAGGTAATTGCTTGTCGGTGTGACAGAGAAGCTAATGAGGCGGGGGAGGGGTCCCCTGAGATCACCAGCAGACGGAAGCCACCACCACCTCTATGTGGGCAGGACAAAGGGGTCCTGGTTCCCGGCTCGCCAACGGAAGTCAGAACATGGGGTGTAGCTGTGGAGCTGGGGCCTGACATACTGCCAAGATGGCCCCTGGGCTGAGGGTCGGGGGAACGGCTGGCCCTTTCTGCCGTCTGCCAGTGTCCGTGTGGGTAGTCAGAGGGAGACAGCGGGGGGCAGGGGGGCTTGGGAACATGCCTGCAGGGGTAGTGCTGGGGAGGTCCAGGAATGGCCGTGAACTGCAGCAGTGGGGGCTGCCAGGTGACTTGGCCCACAGGTGGACACCCGCAGTCAGGGCCAGAGCCGCGGCTTTGAGGTGGGTGTAGGGTAAAGGTTTATCAGGTATTTCCACCCTCCCACCACTAATGATGGACACCTGAGGTGCTGTGAGCACTCCAGGGTGGACATGTGCAAGTGGGCGCACCTGTGTTGGACACGGGCTTAAATGGGCGGCGTCATGAGGACGCCAGAACTGTGAGAACTGCGAGCACCAACAGACAGAACTGTGAGGACCAACCGACAGCAGCAGCAGAGAGAGAAGCAGCCGAGAGGGTGAGATGCGCTGGGGGCTGGGAGGCCTGCCAGCCTCCCGGCCCCCCCGGCACCCCTGCCTGCCATGTACCTGGCCACCTCTACTAAATAAAGTATGAAAAGCCACCAAGGGCTCCAAGACTCTCCCTTCCTTGACCCGTCTGCCCAGAACCATCCCGAACCTTCCTCCAGTGCCTCCATCCTGCCGCTACAGGTGGGGGACAAGTCCTGGCCCCGCAGGCCCCTTCCCCAGGGCTGCCCAGCGTCAAGGACTCCCCACCACCCACCACTTTTCCAGCTCCAAACTGGGGATCTTGTCCAGTCACTGCCTCCGGGGGTCCTGGGACATCCCAGGGGGTCCTGCCTGGGAGCAAGGCCACAGAGGAGGAAGGACAGCTGGCCAGAAGCAACAGAAAAGGCACCCCAGGGACACGGCAGGGAAGGCTCTTCCCTCCACAGGAGCCCCTGGAGAAGCGCAGGGAAAGGGGAGCGCCCTGTGCCCCTGCGTGTGCTGCCCGGGAGGGTCTCAGAGCTGCCTTCCTAGGCGGAAGGACGCCCTGCGCCAGAGGAAGGGCAGAGGTCATGTGGGGAGCCTGAGGTCCACTGTGAGCCCAGCCTGCCCTCACCGTCTCTCTGCCCCCTCGGCCTCCAGCCGCCGTGACCGCAGCGCCCTTCCTGTGTCAGGCCACAGAGCAGCAGGTGCTCCTAGGAGGCCCTCTAGACAGTCTCTGAGCCTTAGAAGGTTGCCAGAAGGTTTTCAAGGCCCAGAAAACCTCATGAGAGGTGGGAAGAGGCCCCGTAAATGCAAGTGAGTTTATCTGCAGCATCCCCTCACGTGGCCTGAGGAGAGAGGACTGCTCCATCACTGCGTCAACACTGAGGCAAGAGGGCCCAGGATGTGCTGGAAGGAGGATGGGGCTGCCGGGACGGGTCACTCAATAAGGGGGTCACTTAGGAAGGGAAGGAAGGGGCGTGGGGGGTGCCCTCGGGCACCAAACTTGGGTTCAAATCCCCCCTCTCCTGAAGAGCTGGGGACTGTCAGCAGCTTGTTTTACTTCTTGGGGGTTTTAGCTCCCTCACCCGTTGTAGGGTCAGAGAAATCAGGTCTTTCCACCCTCCCACCACTGTGATGATGGACACCTGAGGTGCTGCGAGCATTCCAGGGTGGGCATGCGCAAGTGGGTGCACCTGAGTGGGACACGGGCTTAAATGGGCAGCGTCATGAGGACGCCAGGACCAACAGGACCGACAGTGCTGAGGAGCAGCAGCAGTAGAAAGCAGCCGAGAGGGTGAGATGTGCCGGGGACTGGAGGCCTGCCAGCCTCCCGGCCCCCGGCACCCATGCCTGCCATGTACCCGGCCACCTCTACTAATAAAAGCATGAAAAGCCACCGAGGGCTCCAAGACTCCTCTTTCCTTGACCCGTCTGCTAAGAACCATCCCGAACTTGCTCCGTCCGCCTTCCTGCCGCTACACCCGCATACTGAGAAAAGTGATTCCTAACTCCAGGGGTGTTGTGGGGTCTAGAAGGTGCCTGTAAAGCTCGTCACATTCAGAACCCAGCAGGCACTTAATAAATAACAGCCGAACCCAGCAGGCACTTAATAAATAACAGCCGTAGCATCAGCGGCCCCTCTGGGCTGGGCGCTGCGGGCCCTCAGGCAGCCAGGATTCCTGGACTGCACGGGGCCAGCCTCGCCGCTGTCCTGGACACAGTCTGGATGCATCTTATCGCTGTTTTCTCAGAGGCCAGATAAAAACCACCCATTGTAGAGGCTTTAATTCCGGGACTGTCATAACCGGCTGCTAATGGAGACGCATGTTCCCCTGGGCAGAAACATTTATCTCCGCACCTTGCGCTGTTTCTGCTGATCAGCGGGCCAACCATCAGCTTTGCTGCCAGGGAAACCCCACGTGTCCTGGGAGGGCCGAGGGTGGGGTGTCCTTTCCATTTTGAAGAAAGTGACAATAAAGTGCTGTTAATTTGAATTTGGTGCAAAGATAACAACATAGGGATACCGGTGGCTCAGGGGGTCCCACTCCCCCCAGGCTCTCAGCTATGGGGTTAAACTTAGTTCTGTGACCCTCTCCTCTCTGTACCGCCCTCAGGGCAGACACACTTAGACGGAGGACACCCCACAACTGGAAGCCCTAGGCAGGAGGGGAGCAGCCATAGTCCTGGCCGCAGGGCTCACAGAGGGAAGAACCCCGTGCCCCTGGCCGTCCTGGGTGGGCCGAGTGCAACTGCTGCTCTCGGAACCGCCTCCGGTTCAGCCTCTGGACCCCGTCAGCTGCCAGTTCCAAGCAAAACCATGCCCGTGAAACCCGTGGGCGGTGCGAACAAAGATGCTATTGCAAGTCTATTTTTTAAAACGTTTTCACAACTTTTCAAATTATTAGCAACTACCAAGGCTTTTGTGAGGCTTAGCATCCCGAGCCGGGTGCGCACAGGCGCCCAAGCCAGGCTCTGCTGATGCGGGTCCCCGAGGCCAGTCCAGCCCGTGCTCTGCCTGGGGCTCTGCCTGGGGCTTCCGGCAGCGGGTCGTGGCTCCTTCCGGGCCAGCAGGGCAGTTCCTGCTCATCCCAGGGCTGCGCAGCACAGTCCTCACCCCGCAGTCTCTCGTGGGCTAGATTCGGGAAGGCGGGCAGGAGATGGGGTGCAGAGGCATGATAACCTCAGTCTGCCCGTGGCCATGTAGGCCTGCTAGGGAGTTTCCCCAGCCCCCACCTTGCCCTCTCCCCTCCCCACCTCTCCCCTCCCCTCCCTTCTCCCCTTCCCTCCCCTCCCTTCCCCACCCCTCCCCTCCCTTCTCCCCTTCCCTCCCCTCCCTTCCTCTCCTCTCCTCTTCCCTCCCTTCCCCTTCCCTCCCCTCCCTTCCTCTCCCCTCCCCTCCCCTCCCCTCCTCTTTGGGCTGTCCGTCCACTTCCTGCTGAGCACCTGGGCCTCCTATAAATTGGTTATTTGCGCCTATTCACATTTAATCCCAGCACAACTGCACTACAAGACACACATGCCAAACATCTTCACTCTGTAGCTAACTAGCTGTGTCACCTCGGCTAAGTCTCCAGCCCTCTTTGAGCCTCTCTTTCCTCATGCCAAGCTGGCTTAAACAAGGGCGCATACTGATTCAAAATAAACCATGCTTCAGAGTCCCCAAAAGCACAGTAGTAGTAATTCCATCACAGACATAAGTGTCCACACCACGTCCTCCTGGCCACCCAGGCCTGATCTTAGAATTCCTGGGCACCTCGCACATCTCCTAGTCCTCGTACTGGCATATGTCTGTAAACTTTTGAAAGCAGAGACGGTGTCTTTTAAGTTGGTGTGAATTCTAGAGCATCCAGCTTTGTTCTCAATAAACACTTGTTATCTGAGTGAATGGAAATGTCAAAGTCTTCAGTCAGTCAGATGCCCCATGCCCATGACTGCCCCAGGCAACAAGCGACAATTTTCATGCTCTAGCCCGATCCCATTATTAATGGGAAAATCATGACACACAGAGGCCCGAAGGCCCAGGCCAGGGATGTGTCAGGAGGGCACCGCGCATGCAAAGGCAGGAGGTGTGGAGAGAGGCCATGTGTGGCAGCAGAGGGTAGAGCTCAGAGGGCTGAAGAAGCAGATGGGGCAGCATGACCGAAGTGGGGTTGTCTCCTGTGGGAGGGTCGGAAGAGCAAGCGTAGACCTACGGCACAAGGACAGCTCTAGCTGCAGTGTGGAAGCACGATGGGGATCGAAGCGATGAGGCTGCGCAGCTGATAGTAGCTGAGAGAGGGCGATGGCTTGAGCTAGGGCCATGGTGGCCCGGAGTGAGAAGCAAGTGATGGAAGGAACCTATTTTAGAATTTTCCAACTTGGTTTCCACAGCAGGGCTTGTTGAGAGAGGTTCTGATATCAGGCCCTGGAATGGAGGCCCCAGTCATCACAAGTGCTTGCTTCATGGGGAAGGGTGTGAAGAGCCGGTTCCACACTGGTTATGTGAGCGCTACCAGTGAGTCAGCGAAGTAGCCACCAGGCAGCTGGAGAGAGCGTCTGGGTAAGTCTGAGCTCAGGAGTCAGGAGCGTAGAGGTTTACTGAAAACCTCAAGACTAGAAGAACTCATCTGAGGAGAGACGGGAGAGAGCTAAGAGAAGGGGACTGGCATATTACCAAAGCTGAGAGAGGGACCTGTTTTGCAGAGAAAAGACTGGCTCCCAGCAAGCTGACAAAGACGGGAACGGCAATGTGACCTCTGGCCCATGGATGTCACCGCTGGCACCAGGAAAGCCCTTTCGTGGAATGGTAGAGGGGAGTCAGTGGCAAGTGTAGGTGACTCGTGAGAGAAACTTCCTGAAGGCACCAGGCACAATGGGGCAGCTGGAGGCGGGGGGAGGTGGTTCTCCTCACCCCCTAGGCACGCTGCGCAGATGTGTTACACATGGACGCAATCCAATGTGGAGGACAAGACTGGCAGAGCAGGGTGGGAGAGGCACGGAGGAGGTGAGAGGAGAGAGAAGGGGTCATGTGTGGACAAACTGGTCTTCGCCAGAGGCAGGAAGCAGGCGGAGAACTGCAGCTGGACAGAGGTCTGAGTAGACCCGAAGCCGGGGCAGGGTGCGGGTGGTGTACAGAGATGGACACCGATTTGTGAATGAAGCATGAGGTTGGCCACGCTTGGGGAGAATTTGGAGTTGAGAATTACATAGATCACTTCTCATAGCCCTTCACCCATTTATATTTCACCATGTGCAAAGGAGGAAAACGAGGTTTAAAAATAGTCCACGTACCTCATAAATATTCACACGAACTATCTTGGGGGCACAGAAGAATGTAGAACACTATACCTCATAGACTCATTTTTTTCCCAGTCCTTCTGAGCTATGAGCCTATGTGCTTTGGTCTGATGTTTCCATTTTTATTCCTCCAAAGGTTCAGAAGCCTCTGGGTATTCTTCAGGTAGGAGAGAGCTGCCCCCTTCGTCTGTGTACCCCGATCTATCCCACAGCGCTGGAGGCTGTTGGGGGCCTGACACGTGGCAGTGTTCACACTGCCCGTGCTCCTGGTCCCTCTGAGTTGTGGTCAATGAAATGTGAGACGCGATAAACACTATTTCCAGGCTTGCTAGAAACACACAATCTCCAGCCATACCCCAGGCCTAGCGAACAGGAAACTTTATTTTTGTTACAGAGAAGAATCTCCATATAAAGGGGAGGATCCCTGTTCCCTGCCCCACCTAATGAAGGGTGGAGCTGAGCAGCGAGGGGAAGCTGGAGAGAACTTTAGGGAGACACGTGAGCAGAGAGACGTGTGACACAGAAGTCTGCTTGCTTCTCAGCTTTGGACTTGTAGCAATGGTACACATGGCAGAGAAGCACGTGGGGAGGATGACAACGGCAGCCTTTATTTTGATTTGCACTTTAATTTGGCTTCTTTGTCCCAGATCTGCCTGGCCTCTTCTCTCCTTTCCTATGTATGGTTCCTTGCCAGAAGGTGCCTTAGACTTGTGGCAAGTTTTCAGGCCTCAGAGGCCCCACTTGGGGGCAATCTTGTTTGGCTGGGCGTTTACCCACAGGGGATGGGCAACTTTGGGTGATATCGGAAAAACTATTATCCTTACTTTTCCCTTTCTCTCTGCACACTCATCTAATGAAAGTTCTTTTGCAATAAGAGTATGCTTTGTCTTTCTGCAGCAGACGACAGGACCCCTTTAAAGTATGCAAGTTTGGGGGTCCTGAATGCCCCTCAGGCTGCACACTGACCACTTCAGTCTGATGCCCAGGTGATTCGTACGTGCCCCTCGCTCTGGAAAGCCCTGCTCCAGGCCACAGAAAACTGCAGCTAAGACCAGTGGCGACATGGCGAGGAAGCTTGCTTCTGATGCCGGAACCTGACTCAGCTGGTCTGGACAAGCCCTGCAAGTAAATGGTGAGGAGCCAGCGGTACAGCGTGTGAAGCAGCGCAAAGGCCTCCGCCCGTGGGCTGCCTGAGCAGCTCTGCCCGGAGCCAGAAGCAGGGGCACAGCCCCGCAGGCCAGGAGTCACCAGACCTCCGCCTTCAGGAGCAGCTGGCTGCTAATCAGAAGCTGCTGCCTTTGCGCCCGTTGTCCCCAGTCTGGTCTGAGTTCGGGTTTAACAATTCCAGGAAGCTCGATGGAACGTTCCACCTAAAGTCAGAACTGTTTCCAAGGTGACATTAGAAACTGCTTTTAGCTCAGGGAAAAATCAATAAACATTATGCAGCACATTACATTTTCCGCTTTTGTTTTGCTGTAACAACATGGAAGGCCAATAAATGTGTCCACCAAAGGAAGCAAATGATGACGAGGCTGGGCTCTCAGCGGATGCGATGCGCGTGGTGTTCACTTGCTCAGAGATGTGCTGACAGATCAAATGGGAGATCGATATCACCCGGCTGCCCCGAGGGAGGGGCTTTGATCTGCTTTCCATCTTGGAGTCAGCACATCAGGGTGTCCCTGAAGAAATACAGGATGCATCTGATGACAGCCGCGAAACTCCAGTGCGGAAAAAATAGATAAATATGACTTCGCGGAAGAAAACTGAAGTGCGCCTGGTTCCAGCTACGGTGGGGGCGCCTCAGAGGAGCCCGCAGGTGAGGGAGCAGATGTAAAACCGTGATTTACTCTGACAGCCTCTTGCAGCAAGGAGCGGCGGGTGCTGAAATCCAAAGTTGACAGGTGTTTCTGGGTCCCAACGAGGCTGCTCCTCCTTCTTTGTGGCAACTGGAGCACCAACAGCTAAGTGGAGCACCAACAGCTAAATGGAGCACCGCTGTACTCACCACAGGGTGAAAACAGATCACAAGACATCAGTAGTGTCAAAGTGTCCCGAAGTCGGAAACTTTTCCAAAAGTGGATTCCTCTATAGTTGGAATCCTGATGGTAATCAGGGCATTTTAACTGGTAAAGGGAGAGGAGTTAGGGGAACAAGATTCAGAAGGAGTGTGTCCCACAATTTGACACAGAAAGCCCACAGGGCAGGGGCCATTTGGAGTAGGTCTTTTTTTGCCTCTTGCGGCAATCAACCAATTCTTCTACCTGCAGGTTGTGCTAGAGTTAAATGTCACCAGTGTGCCTGGCAATCTTCTAATTCTCCCACCACCAACTGGACCGAGGTGCCACAGGATAAACATAAATTAATGTATCAAATTTTCTGACCTTCAGATTTTTCTCATGCTTTTTTCTTAAATTTATGGTGTCTTCGCGTTCTTTCTGTTAGTAAATCCCAGCAGATGAGGAGACAACGGAGTAGCCGTTGATAACAGTGGGAGGCAACTGAGCACGCTGTCTTCCTAGTTGTGCACACACATGCTGCTCTTACTGTGCACGGAAAATAAACAGCTGTTTTCCACTAGCAAAAGTGCATCTATGATGCGGACGGTATTTCTTAGTGTTTGGGGAGGAGGGGGACGTATACCATTCTGTGAAAAGTGGCTGTTTTGTTTTCCTGACAGCTGAACAAACTTAAGAACCACCGACTTAGAATAGTTATGGACAGTGATGAGAGAGGAAGAGAAAAGTCAGCTGGGAGAACAGAAAAGGAGTGAGAATGTGAGAAAGACTGAAAAGCCATGGCAAATCAGTGGATTAATGAAAGACCTGGCAGGCAGCTTTACACAGTGCCAAGTGCACTTCCCTGGATTCAAATCCTGGCTCAAACACTCAGTACCTGCATAACCATAGGCATTTTACTTAACCTCTCTCTGAGCATGCTTTAGTTGCCAGCATGTAAAACAGGAGTAATAAAACCTACATGGCCGGTTTTCGGTAAGAAGGGGGAATAATACCTGTAAGTCAGCAAGTATACTGCTTGGCACAGAAATGTGTGCCCAATAAACAGACAGTTGCTATTATTATTAGCTATACTGGAGCCAATGAGATCAAAGGCAAGCAACAATTATGACAACGTTTAACAAACACCGACTGTGAGAGCAGCACACACACACTTTTCACTTAATCCTAGTGACAATTTTGTAGAGCAGGTGTTGTTATTGCCTCATTTATACAGATAAGGGGACTGAGGCTCAGAAAGGCAAGTTACTTGCCAAGGTTGCCTAGCAATAAGTAGCTGAGCTGGCATTTGACCTTCAGTGAGGTTTACTCCGAAGCTGTGGTCTCACTGAGTGTCTTTGTGGGGTTTCAACTGTGCAGAAGGGAAAGAGGTACACACCAAGGCTGGTGTAAGAGCGATGATTCTTCCTCCACTAAGATGTGAAGTCGGATTAGAGTTTGGGAAAGCCTTGGGGCCTATGCAGATAGAAGGAAGATGGAGGAAGTGTGTGGAGACAGCAGGAGTGCTTCCATTTGGCTCAGCAGCCCAAGCAGGGAGCTGGGTACTGGATCAGAGAGGCTAGCTCAGGGCAGGGCTATAGGCAGAGTTCTAGAATGTCAGGCAATTATGCTTTGGGAAACTTCCAGTCCTTTAAATATGGAAGCAAGAGGTAGAGGGAAAAAAGAAATGGGTATTTGCTTCTTCTCAGGTCTAGCAGGGAGAGCAGGTGGTGTGGATTGATTATGTCCCCCCAAAAGATATGCTGAAAACTAATCCCGAGCACTGGTCAACATGACATATTTGGAAATTGGGAATATTGCTGATGTAATCAAGTTAAAACAAAGTGATGCTACAGTAAGTGGGCCCTACATCCATTGTGAAGGGGTCCTTAGGTAACAGTGTGATATACATAAAAAGGAGCAATTCCAGTTTCCCTGCCCCACCTAAGGAAGGGTGGAGCTGAGTAGCAAGGAGAAGATAAAGAAGACTGGGAAAAGGAGAAGAAAATCAAGAAGAGGACCTGGAGGAAGCACATGAGGCAGAGGGACACGTGAAGACACTGTGCTTGCTTCTTGGTCTTGGACTTGTACCAGGGACTTGGGGAACATGAGAGGAGACACCTCAGAGAGACAGAGAGGTGGGTGAGAGGCCCGTGGGAAGGTAAACAAATGCAGTCTTTGCCTTAACTTGTATTTTGATTTTGCTCTTTTCATCTCATCCCAGACTTGTCTGGCCCCCTCTGCCCCTATCCTACGGATCCCCACCAGAATGTGGCAGACTTTTGGGTCTCAGCTGCCCTGCTTTGGGCCGACCCTGTCTGGCGGGGCATTTGCCCATGAGTGGTTGGGTAACTTTGGGTGCTTGATTTGAAAACTATATTCTCTCTCTCTCTCCTCTCTATTGCATACTAATTGTTTTGAAATTCTTCTTTTCTATTGAAGGTCTTACACATTAAAGTATATTTTGTCTTGATGTGGCAGATGGCAGAGCCCATATAGAGCAGGCAGGTTTGAAGGTCTTGAGGTACCCCTGAGTCTGCTCTATAACACTCATTAGGAAAGATGCTCCGACGGAAGACAGCCCCATGATAATAAAGACGCACAGGAGTGTGCCATGTAAACACTGAGGTAGAGACCAGAACGGTGTAGCTACAAGCCAAGGAACACCAAAGTCACCCCTAGAAGCTAGGAAGGGGCAAGAGAGGGTTCCAGCGGGAGTCTCAGAAAGAATATGGCCCTGCTGACACCTTAATTTCAGGTTTTCAGTCTTTAGAACTGAGAGAAAATAAAATTCTGTTGTTTTAAGTCACCCAATATGTAGCACTTTGTTATAGCAGCTCTGGGAAATTCATATCGTCTGTGCCCATCCTTGGCTTGGGAAGAGGAGGCTGGGCTCTTGGTCCAGGCTGATGCGGAAGCAGGCAGCTAGAGCAGGAGGATTTCCTGGACAATATCAGAATGCTTGTATGAAGTAACTAGATACCAGAGATTTCCTCAAAGTGAAGGAAAAGGACAGTTATGTGCATTAAAGTAGGTAACTTAGGAGAGAGGTGGCGGTGGGTAGGGTGAATTAAAGGTAGCAAAGGAAGACTGGATTTCAGGCTGTGGCCCCTAGGAACTTCTTGGTGAGCTTTCAGTCATTCTTGCCGTTGGGTCGTGCCAGCAGAAAGTAGGTTGGTGGGCCTCAAGTTTGGGGGGGAGTGGAGAGTCACCCATAGCTAACTCAAAGGGCCACTATATATTTGAAAACACCACACAGTATGTAACATTCCTTCACATACTATGTCAGCCATAGTTGTCTGAAGAGGTCTTGGTTTTCCAGCTTCCTATAAATTTACCTTTCTTTCCAATTAAATAAAAATTTCCTCTGAATAAAATATAGACAGCAGGAAAACACACTGATGCAGACAGAGCAGCTCACTTATGCTTGCTTGAGCTACGGACACATTTTAAAATCTCAGTTCCATTGTATTTGACTCCTTTTTTGAACTTCAGCTATTTTTTCCCACCTTTTTAATGTCTAAACGTATTGGATCCTTTCCCATGTGTGAAAGACATTAGAAAACGCATTAGGTTCTCATTCATCAAAGAACAAACTGACCAGAAGGTGAGCTGAGTCCTAGGTTTTTCTGCAGGACCCGCAATTACTAAGAGAAAGGTGTGTGGTCAGATGAAATCTGTCTCCTTCAAGCACTTTAACATCAGAGAAATTGGGGTGTGACTTAAGAGTCGAGCACTGTCTTTTTACAAAAATAAAATCAAACATGATGACAAAAAAACCTCTCCTCTTATACAAAAAGAGAAAACAACTAGGGTTATAGGGTTTACGGAAAAAGCGGACATCACAAAACACTGAGACAGACATGGAGAGCTATAAACATTTTTCCCAAACACCCTGAATGTCTTATTACTTGGGAGAAAAGGACAGGGAATTCTGGCAATTGTTTGCGAAGAAAAGTGTGGCTTGGTGTGGGAGCTGAGGAGAAATGACCCCCAAGCGAACCTCCCCCTATACTTCCTAGTGCCTCAGCCTGAAAAAAAAAAAACCACAGCATGCCTGGAGGGATTTATTACCTTCTGTGTTGCATCTGATTGCAAGAGGTTTTATGACCATGAAATACAAGTCACCTAACTTCCCAGCAAGGAAAGAAGAAAATAAATTCTGCTGGGGGCAGGGATGGAGAAGATATTCTAGAGTTTAAGGCCAAACACTGAGATTTTCCCGTTTGGTCTGGTCATCTATTTCCTGAGCATAACGAAGTCACGCTCTTGGTTCAAGCCACTGGCTGCAGCTTTGCTGCTGCTGAGCGCCGCTCTCCTCTCAATGGCCTGACATTTAAACGTCACAAAATAAAGACCTCAAATTGCATGTCTGAGTTTTCTCAAAAATAGAAGACCACACGGCAACGTGAGGACACTGTGAAACTGAGACAAAGACATGGGTTCCCTATCCTGGCCCCGCACCAAGTCCACTGTGGCCTGCAGCAAAGGGGTCAAAGATTTCAGACCTTCCTGCCATGGAAGGGGTGGGGTCCAGACCAGCTGAAGCTGGTGAGCCCTGAGAGAAGTCTGTGGGGAGGGGCCTCTGGAGCAGAGTCGCTCGCTGCAGGAAGTCTGCAGCTGTCCAGCAGATGATGTCCTGCAAAGGGTTTCGCCAGGCCACGGATGAGATTTCCAGTGTCAAGACTATTCACTGACTCAACTCCTCCATCCCTTGCACCCAAGACACGTTTCCATAAAGACAAGAGTGATGGGGCCTGGGTTCAGCGTGACCCCAAGACCTGTCAGGCCAGGTGCCTGCCCAGGTGAAAGCGTGGGATGGAGGGCGTGGGAGCAGCCAGCTTGGGGCCCGGTGGGATCCCAGTTCTGAACGTAAGTGTGTGGTGCAGAGAGACTGTTATTCGAGTCCTCTCTTGGTGTTCTCTTTATGTCTTGATTTTGTGGGAGAAATCACCCCAGAATTCTGCCACTTTCAAGGCCTCTCTCTGGTGGGCAGAAGAATCACTTTCCACTTCCTTTCACTTCAGGGTGAAGTCTCTGCATTTGAATAAAGGGAGGAAAAATCAATATTCCTGGAGGGTTGACGGCGGTGAGTTTCCAAAAGAGCTAAGTGGAGGGGAAACTGGGTGCAGGGGGTTGTTGTCAAGGGGCCGAGGCTGGTGAACAGCAGACCAGAGAGAGAAATGATGGAGAGGTCAGTGCTTATCTATCAGGTCAGAAGTCACAGAACATAAGAGAAAAAGAGCCTGTAAAATCAGGGCAGCAAAGCCTGGGAACTGTTTCTACTTGAAAAATAAGAACAAGGTCTCTTGGTTTCTTAAGACAGAAAGATCAGTGTTTCTGAGTTTAATATCGGAAAAA
Organism: Galemys pyrenaicus; assembly: GCA_019455555.1. Taxonomy (NCBI): domain Eukaryota; kingdom Metazoa; phylum Chordata; class Mammalia; order Eulipotyphla; family Talpidae; genus Galemys; species Galemys pyrenaicus. Next base: position 277,319 of record JAGFMF010012284.1, read on the forward strand.
AAAGAATAATGAAGCTTCTTGATGCCACAGCACAATCTGCTCTTGAGTACAAGAGAGATGTGTGACGGAGAAGAGGAAGAGGCTACAGTGGCAATTACTCACTGGAGAGAGAGGGAGAATTAAGCACAATGATCCCCGAGAAATGCCATACGACATGCACGCAGCGATTTTCTTATAATCACCCTGCTGTAATATATGGACAGTACATGGAAATGGTATTAGAATAATTTACTATTGCTTGTGCACAATAAATTAACAAGATTGTTTGCTATTTTGCATTTCCCTCTCACAAGCAAACGCTGCTAGGGTCACAGGCAAGGTAGCTGTCATACAAACGGCGGCCGATGCTAGAATTTTCATTGCAGGCAAACCAAACGGCAGAGCACGCTACGCATGAACAGACGTGCCCAGCTGCTAGACACATTTCCAGCTCACAATGCGGCCTCCACAGCATTTCAGACCTGGCTTCCCTTGCCAGTCACTGACACCAGGGCGAGGGGCTCTGCGGTTTCCTCCTTCCCGGGGTCAGGGAACACACATTTGTCTTAAAGGGAACTGAAGACGCTTGTTTTTGAGAACAAGATCTAAAGCCCTGTAAGGCTTGGTGGATGTAAACTGGGTTTCTAATTAGGGCTGTAAATGAGCCATCTACTTGCACACTTGGGAATCTGAGGGGTGGGGGGGCTTCTTGCGTGACCCCGGGCAGGCACATCGTTCATTTCTCTGACCTGAAGTTCCCAAGGAGGCAGAACTAGATGAGTGAGTGACTTTCACAGGTTACCCTGGCAAGCCTTCTCCATCTAAACCTTACGTGGGAACACAACGTGTAAGTGTGTTAAACAGAGCTGCGGAGGAGGGGGCTACTTGAACAAGCCAAGAGCTGGGGCGCGCTCGGCTTCGGGAGAGCGCCTGGCCTCGGGGCCTGCAGAGGGTGAGTTCACGCAGCCAAGCATTGCCTAACCTCGCATAAGCCTTTTGCATTAGGTGAAGGGAAAAGGTGCAGACTGGAGCAAGCAGACATGACGGAGCCCTCCCTCCACCTTCCTGTGAAGAGAGGCCACTGCCATGTGGTCAGACCGAGAGAAAAAAGACACTTGTTGCTCTTTTCCTCATTTTCTGCTGATTCAATTTCACGTTGGTGTCAGCTGCTGGCAGGATAATGGGCGAGTCTGCAGGGGGCTTGAGAGCCCAAGAGGTGATAGAGACCACGCCCTGCCAGTCAGTCATTTCTGAGCGGTGGGAGCCTGGCGGGTGTGTGTGGCCAGGATGTGTGTGTGGTCTCTGCTGCTCTCACTCCATGGGGGAAGAGCATGATTTGAGTTCCTAAGGCCTATGACCCCACAGCACTTAGCACATCTCTGGCCGGCACCAAAGCCCTACCGGGGAAGGAGAGAGGAAGGGAACGGAGAAAGGAAAATGCCCACACTGTTCACCATTCTGTGTGGTGCAGCTCAGGTCAAATCATAGAGTGTATTCTTCTCCCTCCTCCAAAACCTTCCTGTGAAGCTGCAGGGGACATTAGCTGCAAGAGAAGTCATCGATGGCAGCTAAGCAGAGGATTCAGAAGGTGGGGTTTGGCCCCTGACGGGGAAGCTGCACAGGGCAGGGGCAGGAACACAGCTGGGCCGTTAATTCAGGGCTGGTTTTGAATCTTGAATGGGCAACTTACCCAAATGAGCCAAGTTACCTGGCCTGCTTCCTACCTGGAGAGGACAGTAACAATACCTGGAGTTGTTCTGAGGCTAAATAAAGTGCCCAGTGCCAGGAGACCCTCAGCAAACATCTATTTCAGCTTCCTGCCCATCCCCTCCTGGTGATGGAAGGCTTACGGGCCAACCACAGGGGGTTCAGAAATTCTGTCAGCAATTGTCAAGGGAAGACAGTCTAGCATTCTGTACCTTTGCTTCACCTTCCAGAGTCAATCAAGGACAGAGCAAGCAAGGAACGCAGAGTCAAAGGATGTGACTGCCAGGAAGGAGCCAGAGAGACCGATTCTTCCAGATCCTTTCCTTCCCGGTGATGGAGGAATGCCTCGCCCCAGCCCAGCAGGCAACAGAGCTGGGGTTAGAGCCCAACTGTAGTTCCCAAAGATGCTCTGAACTCTAGAAAGTGCTTGGAAGAGCAGCGAGGGCAGAAGCCATGGGTTCAAGGCCACCTGTGAGAAGGTCTCCTTGACAAACGGGGGAAGTTCTCTGAGCCTCAGTGTCCTTACCACACTCACTTCTTATGACAGTTGTTAGTGTGAGTTCATGTATTAAGGGCAAGTCCGCTGTGTCCAAAAACTGTTGAAGGACGTTCAGTTCTAATGACTCCACACTGGGGAATATACTGATCAACATATTATCACATGCCAGGGTGAGGAACACGGGGAGGAACAGGCATTGCCATCTCGGAACTGCTCAGAAGTTCTGGATTTGCCAGTTGCTCCTCTACGGAAGAATGCAGGCAAGGTGGGGAGACTGACCTGAGATGCTAGGGCGGGGTGGAACCCTGACTGGGACGCCCTTGAGGCCAAGGAGGTATTGGGAGTGTGGGGTGTGCCACGAGACGTCTAAGACCTCCGAAGCTCTGAAGTCTATGGCCAGTGATCCAAAATCGGTGCCACTAAATCCCACTGTGACTTGGTTTTGTCATTTCCACTTGAAATTCAATGTAGAGGACTTTGCAGTTCATTAAGGGATCCAATTTGACACTTTTTATTGAGGATCCACAGGCAGGAAGGTGTAAGACTCTCCTCCCCCTGGCGTAGCTGGGAGAGGTGGGGGAGAGGAGGAGAAGACACTGGCTCAACCCAGAGACCGTCCTGTGACTTGGGTGAGGGCGGGTGACACAGTGACACTTGACTTAACTGGGGACAAAACTTTATAGGAAGCTTCTTTGGACCTGGCCTGGATTCCTTTGCACACTCTGAATTTTCCTTTTGGAAAATGGGAACAACCTGGAACATTTCTGGGGAGTCAGCTCCCCGGGGCTCTCTGTGTTCTGAGAGGGTGCAGGGTCCCTAATCTCAAGAGGTCTGTCCATGTTTCTCTGCTGGGCCTTTCCTGTTCCCTACACAGGATTCACTCGGAAATCCTGACACATGTGTCTGCAATGAAGGCAGGGCTCCTGGAGGGAGAAATCAGACGGTACCCGAAGGGGTTCCGACTGGGGACCAAAGCACAGTTGTAAGGCACCTTGGGAGCTGGGACCCCTCCCCATCCAAAGCGACTTTGAGCTTTGATCCCAAATTGAAACCTTCCGAATTATTTCATATTGGGCCAAACAGGGTCCTTCTTTTCCCTCCTTTTCTTATAAATAAGCATGCAGACCTGAAAGGAGCAGCGAGGTTCCTGGGAAACCCACTGCTGCTTCCTTGTCACTGAATCTAGAACCATCTGATGAAGCCCCCACCTCTAGCCACGTGGGCTCGGAAATGATTGGGAAGAAGGAAAATCACTTTGGGCATTCTGAGTCTGGGGAGTTGGAAGGATTTAAACACAAAAAGTGTTAGATGTTCAGCATCTAATGAGGTCAGGCTTGCTCTGTCCTGGGAGAAATGCCAGCCTGAGGCTGAAAGCTTGTTGAAAAGGTCGGCATCCAGGAAGCCACTGCCCAGGTCGTAATTACCCACGGGGCCCTGGTCCCTCGCTTCCCGGAGTGATTTATTCCCCTAGTTGGAAAAAGCAAACAAGCAGCACAACAAAGGCCCCTGGCCCCCTTGGGGGCCCACTGCTCCCTGGGAAGCCTGTGTCCCTCTGAGTAGAGCCTGGCACCACATGGCAGAGCTGACCCTACACAGCCCTCCCTCCGCTGCTCTTCAGAACCCCTGGGGGTGGCCGCACATGAGGGAAAACCTTTCCTACCTGCTGACTGACCAGCGGAATGTTCCGAGCCCATTCCCAGTGGTGATTGCAGGAGCAACCCATGAGACACATGGGGCTGTGCGGAGACCTTGCGTGACCTGCTGGCCTCTGTGGTCTCTGAACCTTGCAAGATACTCAGCATGTGGACACGAGCAATTGTTTCTGAACTAAAGCATCTCACAGGCCCTTATTTAAAGTGGCTATCCCATGGATTTTCTTTTCAAACGCTATCTCTGAATGGTGGGCTCCCACTAGCTTTGATCCTGTCCCTTCCCCTGGCGACCTACTGACGGAAGGACTCACAGTTGAAGGCTCTCATGCTCTAACTTAACAGCTGGGAGACAGAGGAATCCTTGAGCAGGTGGGCGACAGCCAAGAACCTAGCAGGTTCTAACTTTGGGTTCAGCCGCCTGCCCTCCTGGCCCATGTGAACTCTGCCGCTGTTAAACCTGCCCCCAGGAATGCCTATCACCAGACAGCTTCAGGGCTCCCTAGAAGCTGAATGTGAAGACCATGCTCAGAAGGACACTTACCACTTTAGGATGGTTCTTCTGCACTCACCCGGCATCCCATGCACCCAGTTCTTCTCCATGTTGAGAAAAAGTCCTTTCTTATAGCTGCCTTCAGCCAGGATCCCATGCACCCAGAGTCTAGGGATTTGGGGCACTCAGGACCTCCTCCTACACCGTTCTGCATGTGTTTATGCAACCCACCTCCTAACTGTCTGTGTGGTTCATTCATTTACTTATTTTTATGCCCCTCAATACATTTCCACATTCCACCTTCAAACCACTGAGCTGGCACCCCTACACGTGGCCGAGGCTGATGAGTGCTATGGGACTCAAAAGGCAGAGTCCATCGCATGATGAGCTATTCGGACCCTTTCTCTTTCTCCAGAACTCAGGGGGAGACAGAAAATATGCTTCTGTTTGGTCTCAAGGGGGAGAAATTCTGAATAGAAATTTTCATAATCTCTGGGTAGAAATTTTCATTTTACAATCGTGATGTCGCCTACTAGAACTTTCCTCCCACCTTTTCCAAACACATAGGCACTCATGAGCCCCTGGTAAAGATGCTGTGTGCATATACGCATGCCATCTGGGACGAGGCTTGTCTGCAGACAATGGGATTTGCCATCTTGTTCTCCCCATTTTCCTGTAAACTCTTCAAAGTAAGATATTAAGCTCTTTTCTTTCTTTGTAATTCCCCAGTGCCCAATTCGGTGTTACTCTGTCCTTAGCATGTGTTCAATAAAAACGACTGACAATGTAAACTAAGTTCCTAGCACTTATAAATGAGAAACTGCCCGCACCCATTGTCAAGTGAGTTTTTAAAGAAAAGATTTCTTGGATTTTGTGTCTCTCTGTGTGTGTGAGAGAGACAGACAGAAAGACAGAGAGAGGAGAAATTCAGGAATGAAGATGCTCCGAGGATCTAAAACACTAAGATGCACAGGAACAAGGAGCCCACAGACCCACAGGCCAACATACGGGAACTCATGGACTCCTTCTAGGTCTGACCTAGACAAATATATGAACTCACACATATACATACACACATAGAGAGAGCTATCTACTCTTCTGTTTCAAAATGACTCAGTCTTCGTTCTAGACAAAGGCTTTAAGATCTCAGATGCTTTCTACAACAGAGCTTTGAGAAGACCACATGCACCAGGACTGGCCACTCACAGCAAGATGGGCACCACAGCACAGGCCTGCAAACACCAAAAGCCCCATGCTTTCAGTGAAGCTGCCAAAGCTTTTGCTTCCAAATTATAAAGTCCTTAATGAAGCTAGGCCTCAATTATGACACTGTTGACATGTGAGCGTGACAGCTGTCATTCGATACTGGTGCCAGGGAAGCTTCTGCTTGTAAATGCCCTCCAGCCCACTAGGGAGAAGGGGCACAATGTGGCAGAAAGAGCCAGGGACCAAGCAATGGAAAATCTGGCCAGTCGTGCCACCCTTCAAGGGCCTGCCCAGACGCTGCCCAGGCACGGCTCCTGCTGCAGCGAGGCTCTGCTGTAGAGGTGACCGGGCACTCAGGAGGCAGCAGTGTGGGCAGCGGGCAGCAGGGCCTCCCTTGGACTCGCAGTCCCCTGCAACTGGGACCACAGCACAGCAGCCAGAACCAGAGCTTTTAGGGACAGAGCACCCTAATATATAGCCCTCAAGAGCGTGGGTCTCCCCAACACATGACATGCACTGTGCCATGAAGAAAAAAACCAAGGGCCTGCCTGGTGGTGTAGGGGTTATGTCTCGGTGCTATGACCACTGAGACTTGAGTTCGATCTGACCCGCATGGCACAGCAGACCTCTCCTGCCTGGCCCACTGCTCCCCTCAGCAGTGTGTTTCAGTAGATCTGCCTACTCTGCTCCCCATTCTGGTGAATTGTCACCCCCCACCCTGGCACCTCTGGCCTACACCCCAGATCTTCTACACCAAAAAATACAAATTAAAACAAACAAAAAACAACACAAGTTAACCGTTAAAAAAATTAAAAGGAAAAGTCAAGTTGTATGCTGCAGGACAGCGAAGTGAAGGGGGCAGTGTGAGTGGGATAGTCCATCTTCACCCACTATCCTCCGACAGTATCACACACGTAAGCCACTGACACACGTAAGCCACTGACACACGTAAGCCCATTCAAGTAAGAGTTAAAGAGGTACCAACGCCCGGGTACACCTGGGTAACTTTTTTTGCCTCCTATTTTGACCCACGGATTAATTTAACCCAGTTCCTATGAAATCTTCGGGCAAAAAAAAAGGTCTTTCATCCACCTGTGCTTTTTGGTGAAGAATCTTTCTGTGCCCTTTGGTGCCTGTAGCCAGAGCTGCAGCTAAAGGTCTCAAACTAATTTCATTAGGTAGTTTAAGGGGGTAGGAATTGAAAATAAGGATGTTAAGCTGAATTTTTAAATGGAGGGAAAAGTGTTTCCCAGTGGCCCTTCTGCACGCAGCATCTCCGGCCCGGCGGGCGGGCGGGGGCCGAGGCCGCGCACTCACACAGCGTGTTTCCAGGCCAAAGCCAGTCACACACAGCTCCCTGCTCCGAACAGTGGCCGCTGCCGCTGGAAGTTAGATTCTGTTGTTTGCCTATTCTCTCGGCGTATTAAAAACTGCTTTCTAAGTCCCAAAATGAAACTTGTCAGAACGTGACTGCTTGAAACACACTGAAACCGAAAATGAAAAGACTTTAAAATGGGCATTTCCAATTGATATAGCAACAATGACGCTAACTACTCCTCTAGTTCTGCTCATCTGAGCAAGGAGAGACCTCAGGGGGCCGGGGGGCACCTTGACAAGTGGCCCACACTCACCCGGGCCTGGCGGGTGCCCAGACAGCAGAGAAGCTGCTCCTTTGGCAACAAAGGGGATGACCTCATCCCTCTGTGCTGTGTTCTCCCAAGTTGGCAAATAAAAATACAGGACTTACGAATTTCAGACCAAAAAAAAAAAAAAGAATTGCTTGTTTATCATAAATCCTATGCAGTATTTCAGACATTCTCACATTAAATATTTACATGTTGCTTATCTGAAATTCAGATTTAACTGGGCATCCTGAGTGTGTATCTGACTTCTCTACTGTAGTCTCTGATCCCCTAAAGAGTTTGGGATGGACGGGTGGGAAGCGGGGCTGAGTGAAGGATCCATCTACTAGCCGAGGAGAAAAGTAAAACTAACGGCCCAGTCTGGGGATTAGACATTCTCCTTCGCCCACACACCAGGCCCTTCCCGCCTTCCCCCTTCCTTCACTCCTCCCCAAGAAGGCCCCATACCACTCCAAGTCCCATGTCTCCTTTAAGAGACACCTCTGATTCCCCAGCCCAGCACCCCCACACACACACCTCCTAATATGACCTCGCTGGAGAGAGGCTGCCTGTAAAGACATGTCGCCTTCCACATTCTGTTGTGTCTTGTTTGTTTCCCAAGAAAGACTGCTGATAGCTTTAGAGGGGCTCTTGATTAGAGGTTGCTTTTCATTTTTCTTCTCCCTATACACACCCCCTCCTGTCCACTGCACAGATGCCAAGAAGTAAATGGGGGTTGGTTTGTTGCCTGCGCTCACAATTTCAAGACCCAAGGCAAAGCCAGGGCTGAGGCAGCATGTCCAGCTTGCCTAGTAGAAATTTTTATAGACTCGATCCCCCACCAACACTGCCCTGGTTCCGTCTCCCTCACTACTTCATCTTACCGATTAGTGACCTCCAGGGAAATAAAACAATCGCATATATTTAACAAAAAGAGGGAAGACAGAGCTCTTGGTTGGAGCTTCTTAGTGTGTGCTTGAAGCAAAACATTTACAGTTAAGCCATAAAATGCATGGAAATAGGAAGAAACGTTGACACGACAATAAAGCGAAGGCTGAGATTAATGATGCCATAATACAATCTGTTTTCATTTGGTGCAGAGAAAATTAATTTTTGAAGACATTTCATTTAACTTTGCGGTATTTTGCAGTTTAACCTTTGGTGCTTGAAACTTTTCTGTTATCCACCCTCCATCCTGTAAGCCAAGCAAGTTTTATGTCTGGTTGTAAGTGTGGCTTCGTGGCAGACACGGACGTGGGCCAGAAAGTGCACACTCTAGAAGGTGAAGTTACTGCTGGCCGCGATTCTCGGCTATTGCCTATGGAAACACCCTCTTTAATCATGTGAAATTCAACTTCCAAATAAGATGTGTTACCTTCCAGAGCAAGGCACCGGGGTGGGCTGGACGACCAGATAAGGTTGTGTAAGCACTCGAGATACTCTGGCCCCTCGAGCTTAAATCCAGGAAAGCAGTGGTAGGAGATCACAGTTCCCACGGGGAAGGAGGTCTGGAACTCAGAGATGTTCACGTAGCCGTTAGAAGAGGTGAGCGGTCTCAGGCAGCCTGCGGCACGGGAGAGGAAAAAGAGAAGGTCTCATGGAGCCATTTTTTTTTTATACTGAAAAGGCAAACAAAGCACTCAAAGTCTTTACAAAGCTCCCTGTCCCCCACTGTAAACCTCACGGCCTCTGAGGATGGAACAGCTTGGTCTTGAAAGTTCAGACTTCCTTACCTACTTCCATTTTATTTGCAAGCGGGTATTTGCTTTTAGAGTTATAGATGGCGCCAGGAGGCCAAGAGGCTGGAGGTGTGACAGAGGGTGTCACAGAGGATGGCGATTTTTCTAGCGGGTGGTCCCAGCCCTGACTGCACCTGAGAATGTTTATGAACCGCCAGTGCCCAGGGCCCACACCCAGGATCTACGCAGAGCCCAGGCCTTGCTACCTTTTTACATTTTTCTCCTGACGTTCTCTAGTAATCCCGATGTTCCATTAGGTGAGAGCCACTGAGGTGCCACAGGCCAGGGGGACAATTCAATGGCTCGAGGGTGCTGGTGGGAGGCTTGAGGTTTTTTGTTCTTTTAAAGATTTTATTTATTTATGCATACAAGCACTGGGGTACAGGCCAGAGGTGTGTGGGGTGGGTGTGAGAGGATTCACCACAGAGAGTGGGGAGCAGAACAGGCAGATCAACTGAAGTACACTGCTGAGGGGAGCAGCGGGCACAGCAGGAGAGGTCTGCTGCACCATGCAGGTCCCCCCCTGGCTGGCAGCAGGGATCGAACTCGTGCTGCAGTGGCTGCAGTCTGCTCCATAGTGCGTTGCTTAACCCACTGCACCACCAGGGAGGCCCTTTTTTGTTTTTTTTTAAAGATTTATTTATTTATGCATATAAGAACTGCGGTACAGGCCAGAGGTGCGGGAGGTGAGAGGATTCACCAGAGACAGAGCCGGGAACAGAACAGGCAGATCAACAGAAACACACTGCCGAGGGCAGCAGCGGGTGAGGCAGGAGGGGTCTGCCACACCATGTGGAGCACTTCCTTGGCCGGCAGCAGGGATCGAACTTGTGCTGCAGTGGCTGCAGTCTGCTTCATAGTGCGTTGCTTAACCCATTGCGCCACCAGGGAGGCCCTTGAGAAGGTTTTGATGTGCACTTGGTTCTGGTTCCATCACCGCTGGCGATGGAATAGACGCCCACCTGACACGGTGCCACCGGACTTTCAAACATCCAGCTGTGTTTCGTGGATATAGGTAAGGACTGTGGCGTGGTGGTTCTCAGACTTGACAGTGACCCAGGGGGAGAGCTTGTCAGGACTGCGGTACCCACACCTCAGCCACACTCGCGCCCTCCACCCTCGCCCCGCCGGGGGTGGGGTCCCTGAGTTTGCACGGCTGACACTTCTGCTGCTGCTGGTCTGGAGACCTGGCCTGCGGAGCCCCGCTGCAGCGAGTGTCTGCGCCAGCACGGAATCTGAGCTCCCTGAGCAGAAGGAGACCGGGACCCCGAGTCCCCACCCCTGTAAGACAGCAGCTGCCTTTTTGTCTGGAAGCATCTGCAGCCCAGCAGCAAATTCTCAGGGGTACAGAATTCTATTTCGTGTGGCATTCACTGTGATCAGGGAGCTTCTTGTCGGCCTCAGCATTTCACTGGAGGGAATAATGACCTGCCGAGAAGCCGCTTTTCCTGGGGAGAACTAATTGTGTGTGAAGTAAATAATGCATAATGGAGATCCCGACGTCCCTGTCCAATCGCCGGGTACACCAGAGACCGCGTGCCTGTGGCAGAGGCCTGGACTCCTCCCGGGCTGGCTTCGCTCGAGTACGAGCATCAGGCAGATTTGTGTGCAGCACATCGCCTCCGTCAGCACCCAGGACATGCTGTGTGTGTGTCAGGGAGAGACCAGGTGAGGAGTGAGGGGTCCTAGATTCTGGGGTCATGCAAGTGCTGAGCCTCCACCTCTGTGTCCGCGTGCCACTGAGCTTGCGGGTCCAGCCGGCACCACCAGGAAAGACCATCCTTTTAGACAGTCCCCATGGCCCTAAGTGACCTGTCCCCCCTGAGCTAAAAACTGATGATGTTCACGGCAAAGGTGAAAAGGGGGGGCATGGAGAGAAGAAGTCTGGGCATCGGAAAGAAACAGAATCTATAATTGAGGAAAAAAGATAAGCCAATTAAACTAACAAGTGAATGCATTAGACCCCCAAGCACAGCTCCAACGAGCTGGCATAAAAAAGTCCATGCCTGCTCCTCCCCAGAAGGCGTGCAGTTCTCAGCTGCGCACATGCAGAGACTGGCCTCCCTCAAATGAAAACGAACTCTGACCCACAGCGAGGCGGTAGCATCACACGCCTGCTCTCCAAAACACCAAGTTCCCACGGAAAAGATGGCCTGGGAAGAGTGCCCTCCAGGCCCTGCCCCCAAGGAGAGGACGGGGTTGTGACTCCTGCCATTAGTGGGGGAAGCAAAGATACGCTCTCTCTGGGCTCCCGACAGCCTGTCCTAAATATAACAGTGAAAACTGGCTTCGACTCAACAGTTCAATGTGATTTCTATTTGCACTTGTAGATAATAGAGTAAAGGCTCCTCCGGCTTTAGCCCCTGGATCTATAGGTGCAAATAAAAGTTACAGGATGAAATGTCACTCAAGGGCCAATTATATTCCCCCTGGGGGCTCCAGAGGTTTCAGGCTGTCTGCAGCAGGCGTGATGGCTCAAGGCCCTCCTGTGACCCAGTGGCTGCAGGAGGGGGCTGTGGAGATAGCAGCTTGAGAGCCAGGCTCCCTCTGCCCCTGCGGTTGGGCACAGGGGTGGAGTGGAGCACAGAGGACCGGCCAGAGGCACCGAGCAGGAGGAAAGAAGGAGCAGGATAGGCTGCTTGAAAAAGCACTCCTCTTGGGAGCTCCAGCTCTTTAGTGGCTGCAGAACTATCAAAGCTATTTTTGACTGAGATTTGAGGAAGGGGTATGAAAGAGGGGACAGAGGGAGCAAAGGGAAAGCCTGCCTCTGAACTCCTGACAATGACACCCCAAGATACATACCAACATAGGGTATTTTTAAAAATCACTGGGGAAAAAAGAACCCCTAAAGGAACATATTGTGTTTAAGGGACATAAAAGGCAATAGAAAGGGTGGGGGACACAAAGATAAGTGGAGAATATGAAGGCCAGTGGTGCCTAGTGTCTGAGGCAATTTTCTTCACCATTCTTCGGATAGTGCCGCAGGACTGGAACCAATCAGTGGTTAATACACTTCATTGGAATAAATAACCTGACCTAAGAGCCAGCTGCTGATCATGTGGACAGTCTCTGAAAATGTAGATAAATCACATCTTCTCTGAAGACGGAATATAGAGCCCGTGCGTGGCACAACACCGCGAGCTTCTGGGAAGAAATGCCCAAATGTGATGTTCTGGGCTGCCTCTGCCCTCCACATCCTGAAGTCTTTGTTTCTTCAAGGGGCCATGGCTCTTAAGCTCTCGCATAAGGAAATGATTTATTTCCAACTAAGGGGCAAGCAAAGCAATATCAGACTCTGCCAGTTGTGATTTCCAGGCACAAAGTTAACATTCGTCTCAACTTTAACATGCCAGTGTTTTTGGTGCAAATAAGACTGTGCTCCCTCTTCCTCAAATTATGAATTATGCATTGGCTTCTTGGTCCTTTGGTCCCAAGTCACATGTCAAAAAATAAAATCAGAATTAATGTGAACTCGAGGGGTTATTTTCGCAAACAGGGCCCTCTATGTCAGCCCAGGCAAATTTAAAAAATGCAAGAGGATAAATATTCGTGGGATTTGGAGGAAATTTGAATTTGATTACTTTTCTCCTCCTCATGCATTATAAAAAGGGATAACATTATTAAGAGAAAACAGCCTCTGTAAGATTGGCTTAAATATATTCTCACCACTCCTGAAATAAGTATAAATGCTCTGTTATTTCCATTAAATATACAGTAGTTCATCATTGTGTTCACAGCCCAGTTGTAAAGCTCCTAATTCTTGAACTGCCTTTGGTTCTTTAGAGTAAAGGAGACAGCCACACGCTACAGAATAAGATACTTCCCATCTGGACTTTAAAACTGTGTCTACGGAACTGGAGAAAACTACAGGGGGGATGTGGGGACTCTTAAAAAAGAGCTGGGGTGATCACAGTGGAGAGAGAGTGGAGGCAGGTGGTGGGTGGCTTTGTTTTTCCCTCCATCATTCTATTAGAGAAGCAGGTGCATGCTCTGCAGTCAAGTCCGGGAGGCGGGTCCATCCCGTACCTTGACAGATGGGCAGGTTGCCCCACGTGCCGTCCTCGTGACATAACGAAACCATGTTGTACAGGTCAGGGTAGCGGATCTTGAATCCTTCGTGACAGCTGATGACTAGCTTATCTCCGTGTCTGTACGTCTTGTTGTGAATCTCAGCATCTTCAATTTGCGGGAGACGACAATCTGTAATGGCACGGAAAGCAGATATTACTTTAGGAAGCACCGTGGCCGTGGTTCACAAGAACGTTCTTAATTCCAGATGTGGTGCTGATCTATGCAGCAGCCCCTGCATGGCCCGATTCACCACTAGGCTCAGCTCCCAACCACAAGTGGCATCACCTGCTTCACAGAGACATAGGAAGACCACTCCCTGTCTGTGTCCATCACTCTGCAGAGACATTTATGGACAATTTTGGAAATAAGCAAAGAAATGCAAGTCAGGGAGTCTCCTGAGTGATCTGTCTGGTGCCATTCTCTGCAGTGATCGGGGACAGGCACACAGCGCCAGGCAGCCAGTCTGCCTGGCCCGTCCCTGCCCACCGCAAGGGCCTGAGCCGCTCATGAAGACAGAACAGCTGGGGCCCACAGAGGCTGCATTTGCCCACAGAGACTGTAAATGCTATTAGCATTTCCTGGTCACCTCACCTGCTTTTAAAAAGATAATAAACAGCAGCACGTACTAATGCCAGCACCACAGAGAATCAGAGCAAGCAGCTGTACCACCTCCTGAAGATGCGCTGCCAGCAGAATACACACGGGCAGGAGAGGCCTGGCTGGAGTCAGGAGGGCGTGGCAGAGCAAGAAGTCCAAGCAGCGAAAGTGGTAAGCCTAAACTAAACCTGATAAGTCATACCTGCCCGTCTAACTAGCAACTCCCAGTTGGCCCCAGGCCGCTTCACACCACGCTGCCAGACTGTGACCGCGCCCCTGCTCCCCGTCTGCTACCACCTTGGACACGGCCCGGCTGACCTTGTCTGGCTTAGGTTACACTGGCTAGTGAGAGTCTGTGTCTCCGTCGGGCACACCGCTGTCCGACATCTCTGATGCTACACACATACATGCCTGAGCTTTTTATTTTTACTTTAAAAGGCAGCTCTGACTTACACTATGGTTATTGCAAGTTTGTTACTTCTTAATCTTTTTGAAAACAAGCAAAATCCCAGAATGGCACTTTGACAATCACGGATACTTCCTCCAGAAATTTCTTGATGTGCTGAAAAGTTGTGTTTCTCAGCCACCCCTCACCAAAGTTTATTGAATCCACGATATGCATGATATGGTTGGAATAATAACCCTAAGTACTCTGACCTTCAAGTTCCTCTAAATTTTAAACTGTTCCAGGTTCTGAGCCCTCTGAGGCAGGTGGAAGGGAAGGAGCAGTAGCTGGCTTGTGGATGAGCACTAGGGCAGCTTTTTAAAAAGAGCTGTGCCCAGGACCTCCCTGGTGGCGCAGCGGGCCAGAGAGGGGACCCACAAGGCGCAACAGACCTTTTCTGCCTTGCCTGCTGCTCCCCTCAGCAGTGTACTTCAGTAGATCTGCCTGTTCTGCTCCCCCCTCTGTCTCTGGTGAATCCTCTCACCTCCCACACCTCTGGCCTGTTCCCCAGTTCTTATGCATAAATACATAAATCTTTAAAAATTAAAAAAAAACAGACCCAGGAACTTGGAGATGGGGCTGGGGCTAGGTTTATTGGGAAGCAATATCCCTGACAATGACAGACCCCAGAGAACAGCATCAGTGATGGGAAGGGCTGGAGAGAAGGGGGTCTCCTGGGCAGAGGAGGGTCCTGGCAGTGACGTGAAGCAGCGGTGGAAGTCACTTAAGTCAAATGCTTGCAAGCCCAGGCTGGCCTTCATCTAAGCCCTCTCATCACCAGGACTTGAGAGCAGGGGTATGTTAACTACTTGTTCTGCCAACCCCTCCACGCTGCCAGACTTCTGTACACACCTGCAAAGAAGAAAGGCTTGGGCATCATGTGGCCCTCTGTGAACTCTGCACACCCACAGCTCCCCATGAGGCTGATTAAAGGGCTTTCAGGGCGTAGTGCCAACACTAGGCCTTCCCCAGAGAGAACCTATCATCAGTGTTCCCCTCTGCATCCGGATTTCAGTGGAGAGAGTCTTGGCTGCAGAACTTTTCAATTTTACCTCTCATCTTTGCATTTCAGGCAGATAAAAGGGGTTTTCCAACTGCTGATGTTTAACCAATGGTTTTCCTACTAGAATAGCTAAATTTCCCCCCCCAAATCAACCCCCAAGTAATCTGACTGGAGTCACAAGATGGTTGACAACTCCGCTGCCTTCTTCTTAATAGAAAAATGTGAATTACGTTTTTTTTTTTCAATATCACGATGCAGAAATTATTCATAGCAAATAAAAATACATTTATCAGGGCATTCGTCTATAAAATCTTGCCTGTAAATAGATCCTGTGGCAATAATTTATACGACTAAACCACTGTTTTCATGATTGACTTAAAACTTGTTCAAGTGTTAACCAGGAGGCTCGCCAGCTAAAGTGAAGCCCCCGGACAGAGCGAATGTGAGCACTGCAGCCATGTGGGCACTGCAGCCATGTGGGCGCTGGCTGACAGAGTTTTTAAAAGTTACTTGGAAAATGCTGTTAGGAAGGTCTGATCCTGCCACGTAGAATCAGGGCAGCAATCAAAACTGAGGTGTATCCGTGTAAATGGGCATTTTGGAGCTGTCACTGAAAGGCTGTCAAAGACTTCCATCCCAGAAATCATCTTCCACCAGCCCAACCCTGTCATTGTTTCTAGAAACAATGGGGATTTAATATAATAAACAAAATTGACTTAAAATAAACATACAAATGAACTGATCAGACGGGTTAGCAGAGTTCAGAGCCCTAAAAGACAAAGCAGTCATCGTAAAGAAATTGTAAAGAATATGTGCTATGAGTTAGGTTTACTTTTCTTTACGATATTATATGTGAAAATGAATCTGATTCCTTAAAAGTGCGAAGTGTTCTCATCAATCCTCTCCAAAAAGTGTTCCTAGGAACAGGAAGACATGAGATACACTCAGAGATTCACAATTCATATTAGCATGTTAAGGGCTCTGAATGTCTTGCTACGAAGAATTCGACTGGATTTTGTTTAAGCCAGCATTTGTAAAGCTTATTATTTATTCATCCATCTCTTCATTCATTCAGTGAATTATTGAGCACTTACTCTAGGTCCGGCATGCTCTAGTGCTGGGGATAGAGGAAAGGTTAAGAGTCTTACTCATACAGTGATGCACGGAGAGAGACTGCTGGCAAATTATAACAGATAATGAGTTAGGAAATAACAGGCAAGGATCACTGCTATAACAAGGTAATATGATAAGAATTGACTCGGGAACCCCTTTAATTTCAGTTGATAGCAAAGGCACCTCTGAGGATGACATTTATTAAGATGAGACCTAATGACAAGAAGAATTCAATCATGTGTGCACCTGGGAGAAGTGCATTTCAAGCAGAGGGAAAAGCTAGTGCAAAGGCCAGGAAAGAGCCCCTTGTCTTTAAAAATACAAGAGAATATGGGCATGTGTGAAATACAGGGAGCAACAGAATACGGAGAAGCCAGACCATGCAGGATCTTGTCGGTTAGGGCAAGGAATCTGGGTTTCATTTTAGTGTGATCGGTAGTTATTAGAATTTTTAAAACATGGTCATAACATGATATTATTTATAGTCTAAGAGGCACAGTAGAGAATTAACCTGGTCCTTTGCCATCAGCTCCTGGGAAGTTACTTCAGTTCTTTGAACATCCAGCCTGACATGAGTGCCTTTGTTTATTTGGAGCCTTTAGGCCATTCCAGCATCTACACTAACAATGTGATTTAGGTTGGGGTATGGAGTGGCTGGGCCATGCAGTATCAGCTTAACTTCTGGAAGGAGTAGGGACTAAGATCAGTCATGTAAGTGGTCAATCAACCATGTCTGTGTGACCGAGACAAAGTAAATCTCTGAACACCAACTCTTAGGTGAGCTAAGGGTTGTCAATTTCTCACATATATCACTGCTGGAAGAAACAGGCACTGCCCACACAACTCCGCTGGGAGAGGACCAATGGGCCCTATGTGTGTTTGCCCTTGGTTGATTGCAGTCTGCAGCTTTACACCATAATCAATGCAATACACCATAATCGTGAGTATAACAGGTTCTTATGAGTTCTGTGAATCCTTCTAGTGAATTACTGAAACTAAGGATGACTTTGGGGCATTCCAAACTTGTAGCTGGAATCACAGAAGTGATGATCTTAGACCCCTGGGACCCTGAACTTGTAGCTGGTATCAGAGGTGATGGTGGTCATAGAGATGCTCAAACTTGAATCTGGTGTTAGATGGAAGAGTGAAACTTGCGGGGGTGGGGGCCACTGACACAGGAGCCTTTTTTCACTTGATATCCATCCACATTCCTCAGAATTACTGTTCTATATCAGGCCTGCTCCACTCTCTTCTACAGAACTACCATTCCATGCAGTATTACTCGGCGAACACTGTTCTAAACCCCAGAGCTTATTCTGGATCAGGCTGAAGGTGTTGAATAGAACTGAGGCACATGATGCATCCTAAACCACCACTATAAGGCAGAGAGAAGTAGAGGGGAGTGTTGGTGTGTGCAGAGGTCATGAAGAGCCGTGGTCATGTTGAAGAAGCAAAGTGGGAAAACTTGATGTCTCAGAATCCAAGACTTATTATAAAGCTACAGCAATTAAATTAGTATAGTACTGACACCAAGACAGACAGGGCAATGGAACAAACCAGGGAGTCCTGAAATTAAGATAAGAAAAAAGGAACTTCTTTACTCAGGAGGGAGTGATACATTACAACCACCAGCTATCACCATCTGATACTACAATATCCACCAGATGGCTAAAATATCGACAGTACTAAGTGCTGACAAGGAGTACTAAGAGACTCTCATACTCCTGATGGGAATCTCAGTTGATACAACCACTTTGGGAAACTGGCAGTACCTACTAATGCTGAATATAGGCATAGCCGATGACCAACCAACTTCACTCTCAGGTATGGAAGTACCTCTACCAGTACATAAATTCACCAAGAGGTGTGTTCTAGAATGTTCATAAAAGCATGGTTTGTAACAGACCCAGCTGGAACAACAACAACAAACTACTAAAATCCATTAACATCAGAGTGTCCCAATCACAGTTCATTCATGCAGGAAGCAATGACAGCAAACTACAGTTCCATACAACAACAGGCATGCATTTCACAAACATAACATGAACGCAGTTCAACTTAAAATAGTACCTATACTCTAAAATTTCATGAATATGAAGAGTGAGACCTTTTATGGAGATAGTTTGTTGGAAAAAATTTGGTTTAGAGTGATGCCTTACAGACAAACCTACCTGATTTCTTGTTCTTCTTTTGATATATAGAATTTCAACTACTTTATTCTTAAAGAACCTTTAAAGTCTCTCCCACTTTCTGCAAAGTAGCCTTCGCTTTCTACGACAGGGAAGGGACAGGAATACTTGGTTGGTTAAGTTAAGCTCACAAGAGAAGTGAGAAGACATGGGTTAAAATGCCATCCCTGGGGCAGAGGGCTGCAGGGGTTCTGTCCCACATCTCAAGGGTCTACCGGGGAAGCATCCATGGCGGGTACCACAGCGCTGAGCCCCTGGAACAAAGCAGGGATTCCGCTCACATGCGAATCGGTGGGGGGCTGCTTAATCCACATTCCTGGGGCACAGAAACCTCTAACTTGGAACTAGATGACTTGGGCCATCCACAAAGGCACCAGCTGAGAGCATGCTGGAGGGCCACGCAAGGAGTCTGGGCGACTGCAGGGGGTAAAGACGGCAGTCCAGACACAGGCTGCCTGGGCTTTAACAGCTCCCAGCCCAGCCCTTAACAGCGGGTCAGACACTGTCAGGAAGGCTCGACTCCTTACAGAGCAGAAGGGTGGGGGCTGGGGTGGGAAGGCGCTGTGCACCCAGGCCTCTCCTCCCTTACTTAGGCCCTGAGAGGGTTGCAGGGAGCTGTGTGTTACTGCTAGTTCTCTCAAGATGCTGACTGGGGAGCCAGGATCAGAAAGTGCTCAAGACCAGCAGGAGGGGAGATAAATTTCATCTGCCAGGCAGCTCTGACACAGGGGTAGCACCACATTTTTCATGAGCAGTCAACCGAAGTCAGAGTAGTTTCTGTTTCAAGCTTGTGAAGAACTGCTTTCTGGGCAATGCCCACGATCAGCCTGGCGTGGGAGATTGCTAACACTGATTTTGCGACCTTTCCATGCGGTCTGACAAAGACCAGGACATGTGCTGAAGCTGCTGTTTTGCATTTGCCTGTCAATTCCTGACCTAAAGCAGCTGTTACCTCCATGGCTCCTGTACAGAGGGCACCACCTCTGTCTTCTGGGCCCAGGAGGTGACGTCAGGCAGCTGGTAAAGAAGCTGCTGGGGCTTGCTCCCCCTCGGCACTTGCGGGGGCTCCCCACCGCAACTGCCCGGCTGTCATTTTGCAACGGCAACTGATGGTTTCTGTCACTTATTTTTGCTGCATCTGACCTGACCTTATTTCCTTTGGATTTTTCCCCCTTTCAAGTCATGACCACATTAAGTTAAAGAAATATTTTTAAAAGCACAAAACCCAAACTCATACTGAAGCCACAAGGGGGGAGGGGTGTGTGAGAAGCAGTGACTCCTGCTAAGGGAAGCATAACCAAGACGTGCCAGTGGTTCTGGAAACAGCGAAGGCCCTGTCTGCTCCTCCCTATCATCAAAGGTGGACAATGAGAGGAGTGTATTTTCGGGGAACTAAATTCCACGTGCAAAATCTTGCCCTTGCCCCAAACAGGACAGGCTGCTGTTTCTGATAATCCATGTCTAAGGTGATAAGGAAGACACTGTTGATGATAGAAAATGCAAGGAAAAGATTCTAAAGAAAACAGTTTTATAGATCCCTCTGTTTTGGAGAAGCTTCTAGGGCTGGGAGACATCTCACCTAAAGAGGAAAAACTATGAAAAACAAGGATGGCCACCGTGCTTTTGAAAAATGCCTAGCCCAGTTTCAATGAAAAAAGAAGGGCTGTCTTTCCTGCCATCTTTACCACCAGCTTCAGGTCATGAGTCAACTTGGGTCTTTTAATTACAAATTTAAATGTGATGATACTTAAACTCACATTGTACCTTTCCCCTAGGAAGCTCAAACCGCTTTTTAAAAGCAAATTATTCATGTTTTGTAGCAATCCTGGTCAGATCTACAGGAGTCAAAATATTTTAGTAAAGTACTTAGAAAGAATGCTTGCTGGATGAATTCAGTTTTTTCCCTGCTGCACTCAGCAAGGCACTGGGGGTAAAAGGGGTAAAGCACAGAACACAGCAAGCTAGGGCTGTGCTAAGGACAGCTCTCCTGCATGCTCTCTGACCTCCAGCCACAGCCAGTGATAAGGGAGACACAGACAAGAAGTGCGGGAGGCAAGGGGCCCCGGCTGCCACTGAAATTACCTTGGGAACTTTAAGAAATGTGCGTGCTTGAGCTCCCACGGCCAGCAACAGCTAGAATGAAATCTCTTAGAGAAAGTTGCTGGTACTTTTATTTCTGAAAGTTCCCCGGGAGAGGCTGGCGTGCAGTCTGAGTGGCACACTAGCACCGGCAGAGAGCACTGCCCCAGGAGGCGCTGGTTTTAACCCCATTTGTTTGCCATGTGACTTGTGGAAGTCACTTAAATTCTACAGGCTTTTCGTTTCTTTGTTTGTAAGATGACAACATTGACATTCTCTGATTCTAAGAATTAATGCTCTCCCACGATCTCTATTTTACACCGGAGAAAATCATGTTCTCTTCTCCCTTGCAAAGCAATTAAAGCAATGTCAGACCATATCCCTGCATACATGAATCTCAAAACTCTTATTTTGTGTGAGAATCAGTTGGGAGTTTTAGAAAAAACAAAACAAAGAACAAACCAGAGTCCTTGGCCTCTTGCCTCACCTTGGCACGCAGGTCTGAACAGGTGCTTTGAACAAGTTCTGGCCGCCTTGTTCTGGCAATCTTTGGCACACATTTGGGAACCAGTGCCCTGCATGAACAGGCTGATGAGGTCGGTCTTACCTGTTTAAAGGAGGCGGCTTCCATGGTGTATGGGGTCCTTGTACCTCCCTTTGCTCCCCCCGGGAAAATTCACCCTTGCCAGATGAGGTGAGCATACCGGAGACCGGTATGGGTGACCCTGCATCCCAACTCTGCCATTGCTACCTGAGACTGTGGGAAATTGAGTCCGGAAGCCTCCACCTCCTCATCTGCAAAGTAAGGTATGGAACCTACTGTGCTGAGTTGCTGGAGCGATTAAAGAGGATAATGAATGGAAAGCACAGGTACCCCACACAGATGGCAGGTGCGCCTTTAAACCATCGCAGTCTTGTTGAGGAAGGGAAAAGATGGGCGACGGATGCGCCGGCCGGGAACAGGTGTGTGCTGGGTGGGCCAGGTGGTGAACACGAGACGTGGTCTTTCCTGATGGGGTTGGGAGCGGGCTGTGCACTGGTGTCTGGGGTGTTCTTTCAGCTGCAGCCTGTCTGAATCCCACTGTGTTAGTGTCCCCAAAGTGCAGGACCCCGGCAGCCAACCCAATTCACGATGCTCAGCAGAAAAATCCTTCTCAACTGCAGACACTGCTGCTAACTGCGGGCAGAGCAAGGATAAAATACACAGCGGGCCAAAGTGAAATGTGGAAGCAACAAGTGTGCACAGGCTTTGCTTTCGTGGGAATGACTAAACATGGCTGACGCCACCTGCACTCGGAGCCTAGATGTCAGGATTTGGGCTCCAAAGTCCCCAGGAGCCCGAAAGGCAAGAAAACGTTCAGAGGGAAAAAAATCAGCAACTCCTGAAGCGCTCAGTGTAGCGGCCATGGACAAAGGCCCACCTGAGAGATGCAGATCTTACCTGGTCACCTGTCTAAAGGGGATACAGGTGAAGAGAGAAGCAAACGGACTCCCCCAGACCAATGGCCAAGTGATGCAAGACGAGCCCAGAAGCAGCCACAGGAAACAGCAGGAGAGGACATCCCCTCCTGCCTAAGAACTACCTGCTCGACATGCAGGTAACATCTGCGTGGACCTGATCGCCGCGAGCCGCGTGGCTACAGCATTCGCTCCTAGAGAGTGGGTCTTCCCCACAGAAGCACCGAAAAGCTGACAAGTTGTTCTCTGGGCGTTTAGGGCACACCCCAGGCCTGTCACCGTGGCCCGTGGTCACAGTCTCTACTAACTCCTCCACCTCCATTAGGGTGGCCCTGTAGGCTGCATCAGGGTGTCAAACAAGGAGCTATGCCAGAGGCTGCTGGGGCGACAAGGGGGTAGCCTTTTGGGGGCTCATTAATGTGACATTTAAACAATTCTTTTACCTGCTTTTAGGTCCTCTGTTCCTCTCCAGCTCAAGCAGAATCTGACTGAGCAATCAGCGGACAGAGTCCCCAAAGAAGCCGTCTGACTGCTCCCTGAGTTTATTCGCAGACTCTCCGCGCTCTGCGTGGGCGGCTCTCAGCCAGCACCCGCGGCGTTACACTGGCCAGGACCTGCTCTGGAAATCGCACCCGTAGCCAGTGGTGGGGCTCCGGTTTCACCAAATCCTTTCTATTTGCTTAATATTTTTTACCTGAAATTGCCTTGTGCCAGGGTGACCTATGCAACCAGAGAGTATTTGCAGAGCTGCTCAAAAGAGATGAGGAGAAAAGAGAAAGGTCCCCTACCTCTGAGGAGCTGCGTGCAGAAGTGCACAAACATTAAAAGCCCATTTCGTCAGAATTTAGATTGGCCACAGCTCTAGTTGTGTCTCCTTTACCTCCACAAGCGTGTATTCCAGGAGAGGGAACTCCAAGAAGAAAAGGTGTTTCTGCCCCAAAGCAGGTCGTCTACACCCAAAGGAGCTCCAGGGACAACCCGAATCCACCAGACGCCGAAGCTCCTGCTGAGGGTGTGACTTCAGCACCCACACACCCTCCGCAGCAGTGAGCTCCCTAGAGCAGAGGGGTTGGGTGTGTGGAACGTGGTCACACAACCTAAGGCTTTGGCCCACCCAGGGACTGTGGACAATTATTTATATAGTTCTGCATTTGAAAAACAAAACTTCCAAAGCCAGTATAGCCCAAGCCTGAAGAGCCAGGATGTATTCTACCCCAGCCATGCCGACAGATGGCTCAGTAATGAAATATTTCCATTAATATTGATATTAAGTAGCTTTTGGCAAGATGTGGGCTGATTCTTCTCCCCTCCTCCCAAATACTACTGGCTCATAAAATAAATGCGTGTGAATTAATTTTATTTTAGACTTTTTGGGATACAGATCTACCCTAACTTACGACGGCCTTACATGCCCAAAGGACCATCCTAAGTTGAAAAAAATGTTGTAAACGCTGGCAACACAGGACCCTGGGCAGCATGGATGGTTTACCTGGGAATCCCAGGGCTGACTGGGAGCAGCCCAGCACAGGGTATGATACTAGCTGGGGTAAAAAATCAAAATTCATAGTCCAGTGTCGATGGAATGATTATCACTTTTGCACCATCTTAAAGTAGGAAAAAAAGTAAGTGGAGCCATCATAAGTCAGGGACCACCTGTTTATGCGTTAATATTCTATTTTATGACATGCAAGCCGGAGTCTCCACCACCACAGCACTGCCTGGCCCCTTGTAAGGCGTTCAGGCAGGGAGAGCAGCCTTCCATGGCCTGATCTGACATTCACTGAGTGTTTATAATGTGACATATTATATAAAGTCAATCTCACTTCACCGCCACCTTTTCTGATGATGTGTAGAAAGGACTGTATTTCTCAGGGACAGTATGCCCCAGCATACCTAGCTGAGTGGTTCTAGAAAGGAAGAGGCTGGGTAGGGGCCGTTAAACTGACCTGGAGTCACTGTGCTTACTGTCAGGTGCGCTTGCCCACAGGGTATATTTTAAGTTCTTTGCCAATTCCAGGGTCTCCTCTGTACCACACCAGTCACCTCTCCCTGGACATAAACATTCTCACCTCTGCTTGGGCAAATGCAGGCTGTCATCTTGCAGAAACAGGGTGGAGAAGCAGCTCTACATTAAAGGTTTTGGTTGCCATGAAATTAATTCATTGCATGTGTCATCAGTTTTATAAATCCAAATTTCTTAGATTCAGTTAACCTGGACTCAACAATTTAGATTGGGATAAAAGGCCATGGGAAAAGGGAGATGGCTGGCACCTGTGGCAGAGTGACATGGAGAATAAAAGAGGGGCATACTACTCAGCCATGAAAAAAGAAATCTTGCCATAGTGTGATTTCACTCATTTATGAAATATAAGGAAATAGAAAACGGAATCAAGCAATCCAAATGAAAACAAACCCTTAGACTCTGATGACAGAACGGTGGCACCAGAGGGAAAGTGGGAGGGGGAGGAAGTGAACAGAGGGCAGGACCGGTGGGTGATGGATGGTGACTGAACATTTGCGGGTGGGGGGTGAGATGTATGCAGTTGCTGAGATGAGAGGTACGCCGGGAACCTAGACAGTGCTGGAAACTAAAGCAGTCTCGATAAATATCGATAGAAAAAGAAAAAAATAAAAAACACACTTCGCAAAGAAAAAGGAAGAGAGCAAATCTGTGTGAGTACACAGGAAAACATTCGCCTAGCACCACCTTGCTTCTGTAGAGCATGTCAGTGCTATAAAGCATTTTACAGCATACGAGCTTATTAAAAATAAGCATATGAGCTCACTTTTTAGAAGCTGTCATCTCACGCCAAACTGGCTGCCAGCGTGGGGCAGTGACAAGATCTAGGGCTGGAACTGGCTGGCCTGTTCCTAAGTCATCAGTTAACTCTGAGATGACTGAGCTTCTCTGAGACTCGGTTTCTCTGCTGGTTAAACACACACTAAATCGTTGTCGATGATGAATGTGTTTTACCAGGGCATGGCTGTGTAGCTGACAGCGGGGCTTTTGTGGCCCAAAGAAAGTTAGACACAACCTCGTGGAGGAAATGCTGACAGAGGACTAGTTAGGGCTCTGCTTGCTCCTCAGCTGTTCGCCTCGACAAAGGGGGGCCCTTCTCTGAGCCTCAGCTTCGTCATTAGGAAGCAAGGGCAGTGAGACCCATCTTGGAGGACAGCTGTGTGTGCTCGATGAGACAGCGGATCAGTGGGTCTGAAGCACTTTTAAACTTTAATGATCTGTTAAAACGTGATAACAGACCATGTCCTACTCTAACCACCACACAAAATTTCATTAGCCTTCTGAGACTTACCTGGCATGGAAACAATTGAATTCCAAAGCCCTTACTATCAATATTTGCCCAGAAGTAAAGGCCATTTACAAATCAGGGGAAAATTTAACTTTTTCACTGCTTGACATCCACAACATAGATTTGGAGGGGCCCCCTGCACCCCACATAGACAAAAGAAGGTTTAGAACCGCGACAGCAATGGCTTTTCACCATCACAGTAACCAAAACAATCTCTTTATGCAGACCTCCCAGAGGCCAATAAAATAACCATCAGTACCAAAAATAAATACACCACCATACTTAGGAAGGCAGCACCTGTTCTTTCAGCTTTTCAAAAATGATCACTGGAGCACACATCAAGACTGGGCTGTGACGTCCTAGACCCTCCTTTGGGAACACAGCGTCTTATTTTACATGAGTCACATCAGAACCATAATGGAAATGTTGACTGGCCATCGCCATCCCCATACACACAGCTCCTCTCTGCACACACAGGGCTGAGCTGAGAATGATGCACCTGGGCCTGGGGCCTGTACTCCAGGATCAGTTTTCATTCCCTTTCTTGGAATTACTGTATATTATTTAGTACAGGATTAGAAGGAAGCTCATCTACAGAGGGGTAATCTCCTACCTCACTTCCCACCTCTTCTTCCTCCTCCAGGATGGTAAAATTACAGTGGACCGTCATCTCTGGACTATATTCAGAAAGTCTTTTGGTTTTTTCCTTGCTTTCTGAGGTTTGTCTAAGTTTTAAGCACTAGAAATCATAGATTTTAGGCCATAGATTTTAGCAGGGGAATCTATATTTAAAACCAAATAAGCTTTTAATTAATAGAATTTTATGGAAACCAGTCTATATGGGCTGCAAGTAAGAGGAGAAAATTTATTTTTTAAAACCTTAATTTTGTATGATAATTTTGGCTTAAAAACAAACCCCTTGACACCCAAGCCAAAGACGACAAAAAGTTGAAGGATAAGACACTACCTTATCCATCTTTTATAGTTCCCATAAGGAGGAGCATAATAAGTATTTGATAAATACTTATCAAATTATGTCATGTCAAAAGTTTCAGAAAGAAGACCTTGATTAAATCAGAATATGTTTACATATCATTATTATAAAAGTTCCATCCCCAAACAAAATCAATAATGATGTTAAGAGAAAATGAAGTTCATTTCTAATGAACTGAACAAACTATAAAGTCTATACCTCACAGGAATTTGGGACTAGACTTAATTCTTCATTCATGCTTCTATTAGCCCTGCTGATCCTCAGAGAATTATAATCAACAACCTGGAGTTCTAATTAGTTAACCTCAACATATTCTTTTACACTCTAAATGTATCTACACAGAGTAAAAACAAACAACATATATATGTGAAGTACAAAAACACAAACACACATAACTGTTCCAACCAACAGATTTAGGGTTAACTGCTAGAAGGGAGTGAGTCTTTTGTCACAACCCATAAATTGCTAGAAATAGATGTCTTCCTTGTCAATCTGTCATTGCCTGGCAAGGTTTTTTCTCTTCTTAAATGAAGCACATCTAACACAGCTCTGATAAGTAGTAATTGATTTAATCCTCTCAGTAACATGCATCTTCTGTATCATTCTATATAGTTCTTGCCCAATATATTTACTGCATTTTTTATTGAGTAACATGGAAATAAGTGCTGAGTTGGCAGACCAATAATAAATAGGTCTAATGTAATCCGAGTTGCTCTTTCACATTGACAAAAATGGTGATAAAGTGGATCCTAATTGAGACAGAGAAGGAAAAGGACACTTCTAATGCTCAGATGAATTTAGCCCCAAATGGAGTCCCTATCACATTCTCACGCTTTTCTGCCAGCACAGTGGTGGGCCCTGAGTCAGCATGGCCCAGGGCACAGAGCCCTCTGCCACAGCGACCTCACAGCCCTGCAGTTGTGGCCAAGCAAGCTGATCACGTGAGCAGCTTCCCGTGGGGTGGGAGGAGGTGGAGAGGGTGTAAGCACGTTACCTTCTTGTACACAGACTGGTTTATCACTTGGGATCCAGCCTAGGGTTCCATTGAGCTGTTTCATACACAGTCTCTTTGTAGAGCCCTTCAGCTTGAATCCGTCTTGGCAGTGAAACCGGGTGCTAGAGCGTTCATAGAAAACCCCTCCGCTGGGCGTCCTGAAGCCATTCTCGGGCACGCCTGGGTCAGCACACACCTGAAGGTCATCAAACCCTAAGTTGACAGAGAGAAGAAAAGGTGCTTCTGAATATATTCTTCTAATGCCAAGGATCTCCCTAAAGGAATAGCTGATACTGTGTTATTTCATGCACTGCAGACCACCTACCTACACCAACAAGAAAGCCAAGACTACAAACATTCTGATGCACAGTTCACGCTCCTTTTTCCTTTATCTTTTTTTAATTGAGCTAAAATTGGTTTACAACACTATATATGATTCAGGAGAATAAGCTGACACCGGCCCAGATGCACGTCACCATATTACACCCAACCAAAGCACCCACAGTCCTGCATCACAGACCACTGGGCCCCATCTCTACTTTGTTCCAGCTCCTACCCTCTCTTCCCCTCTACTAGCCTCAATTCTACAATCATATTTCTAGACTTTGTTCTGGTCTAGTTTTGTCATTTCATTTGTTTTGTTTCTGTACATTCCATATATGAATGAAATCATCTGACTTATTTCATTAGCATAATCCCCTTCAGTTCCATCTGTGTCACCACAAACTGCAAGCATTCATCTTTTTTATAGCTGAGTAGTATTCCACTGGGTATATAAACCACATCTTTTGTCATTGGGCACATAGGTCATTTCCATAACTTGGCTATTGTAACAGGACTGCAGTGAACACAGGAGTGCATATGTTGCTTTGAATTAGCTTTTTTTGCATTCTATTGTGTCATGTGGTTGATCTGTTTTTACTATTTTGAGGGGCTGCTATACCTTTTCCATTCCCACCAACAGTGTATGAGGATTCCTATTTTCCATACTTTTGTCAGCATTTGCTATTTCTGGTATTTGTTGCTGTTGTTGTTTTAATGTGCCATTATTACAGGAGTGTGGTGGTATCTCATTGTGGTTTTGGCTTGCATTTCTTTAATGTTAAGTGATGTTGAACATTTTCCATGTTCCTATTGGCCACCTGTGTGTCCTTTTGAAGAAATACCTTTTTAGTTCTTTGGCCCATTTTTTTAACTGAGTTTTCTTTTTAGTTGAGTTGTATGAGTTCTTTTTAGATATTGGATACTGGCTTTTTGTCCAAAGTATGATGTACAAATATTTTCTTCCATTCAGTGGGGTGTCATTTGTTTTAATGACATTTCTTTCGCTGTACAGAATCTTTTTCAGTTTGATAGAGTTCCATTTGTTTATTTTATCTTTGTTTTCCTTGTTGTTGGAGTCAAGTGTTCATATACCATTGAAGCCAATGCCATGGAGTGGTTTTACTTATATTTTCTTTTATGTATTTTGTGGTTTTCTATTCTTACATGCATGTCTTTAGTCCATTTTGAGTTGGTTTTTTGTGCATGGTGTAAGAGAGCACTCTAGTCTCATTTTCTGATTTTAAAACCATGGTTCTTCAGTTTTTCCAGCACGTGTTGAAGAGATTTTTCATTCTCCATTGTATAATCTTGGCTCCTTTACTGTTAATTAACTTTCCGCAAAACTGTGGGTTTACTTTGGGCCCTTGATTCTATTACATTGGTATGTGTGTCATTTATATATGAAAATCATACTGTTTTGATTAGTATAGCTTTGTACTATAGTTTGAGTCTGGGAGCATGATACCGCCATTCTTTTTTGTCATGATTGCTCTGGCGAGGCTACTCTCATGGCCTGTTGCTCTGCTCACTGGGGCCCTCATCCTCCAGAAATCATCTCTAGTGTGTCCTGAAACCCTCTGCTTTTCCTTCAGGAATTACTGACTTTGTTCTGCTACAGTCTAGCTGTGAGTATATGGAGGAGATGAGCCCAGCATCTTTACCCTGCTACCACTTTGCTGCTATCCTGCTTTTTGCCTTCAGAACAGGGCACATTATAATTTTCAGTTCCATGGCCAAATCAGTGCTTGAAGGAGGTTACAGGAATAGGGAGATGAAAAGTAAACCACAAAAGGAATACAAGATGTCTCAAGACAAGTGCAAAAATTTGAAGGGAGCTGAGGTGGGAGAAGTGCTTGGAAAGTTGTCAGAAAGAGTGAGGGAGAAGCTAAGTTCTGAGCTCCACCATGAAGGACAGGTTAGATTCCACCTAACTTTGTGGAGGGAGGCGTGGGCGTCATTCCAACTGGGGACTAGAAGAGCAATGACCAGGGGCTTGGGGGAATGCGCTGAGTTCAGGGGCAGCAAGTAGACATGAGGTTGTGAGAATGGTGTGCTGGGCATACCTCCCGTCCCTGCTTTCATTCCCATCTGCTGGGCTTAGTTCAAGTTTCTCCTCCTCTGGGTGCCTTCATTCCCCCACTGCTCCCCTTTTTGTTACCCCCACTATAAGATGAGCACACTTCTGTAGTGAATTATTTAGACAATGACCACCTCTCCCTTCAAGACAGGTCCTGAAAATTATTTGTCTTTGTTCCCCAGAAGTTATCCCAGTATGCCTGCTAGAAAGTGCTCCATAAATGTGCTCTGGGTGCATAAACAATTGGGAAAAGAACTGGGGACATCATGGGGTGACCTCTAAGGCAGGGCTAAGCAAGGCGGCAGGTGTGGGTATATGGGGCATGGAGCAGGGCAGGGAGTATTGGAGGTCAACAAAACAGCCACCTCCTGGTTAACAGAAGGAGAGAGAAGTTCAGCCCAAAAGCCACAGCAATGGTGCAGGTTAAGAGGTGATGACCTGCAAGGGCACATGAGTGCTGGAGACAGCAAGGACAGTCCACATGTGCAGCATTCAGTTCCAGACCCCCCTTGTCAACTGACTGGACGTTGGGATCAGGGACATGCCCAGACAGTTGGAGACAGACCCAGAAACAAACATGTGCAAGCGAGTTGGCGGAGGTCAAGACCAGGGTCCCCCATGTGCATACTACGCCAGGTGTACCCTCAAAAGGCAGGCATGCCAACAGAGAGTGTAACTCCTCACTGCCATGCAGACATTCCATTCCATTTTCCCCTTCACAAAATTCATTAACAAATCCTTACCGAGAGGTACTAAGAACAGACATGCCTCTCCGCTCCCGCCCCCGAGCAGCTGCTGGGGCCAGGTGGGGTTGGACACCATCAACACATAGCAGAAGGGAAGGAACAGCCTGGGCCAATTTATAAAATCCCAGCCCAGGAGGCATAATCATCGGGGCTCTTTGGGGGACTGACTTGTTTCCGAGTGACCTCCAGGCACAAGGCTCCTGAGCTACCTGACCCTCTCTACCATAAGGAACTTGCCAGATGTGCTCAGCTGGTAGGTGACTGCCCCACCTCAGCTTTTATGCACTCCCGCAGGACTCCCTTGTCGCCCTCCCCTGCCGGTCATGACCCCGTGCATCCTGCCAGTGCCATGTGCTGAAGCCACACAGCCCGGGAGGCACCACCGCACAGAAGAGCAGAAGTCACGGCGAGGCGCTCAGCAGAGGTGAGGAGGTGTCCAGGATGGAGGGAAAGTGGAATAGCCAGGCAGGAGGCTGACAGCATCCACATCCAGTGCCCCTACAGGTTAAGTAGGAGCAGAGCTGAGTTTTGATCAAAGCGATGCTGTTTTCGGGAAGAGACCCATGTAGCCCTCGGTCCCCTCCCTGGCAGTAGCCATGCACATGCATCCTGAGCACCTAACAGACTCGGCCTGGCGACGGTCATCAATGCTGAGGGTGGGCTGGGGTGCAGGGGGGTAGAATACTAGTAAGTCATGATGAGATGGCTCTATGTTTTCACTTCAAGGAAAAGGATTGTAGAATTGTCAAATGATGGATGTCACCATCTTCCTTCAGAGTCAGGTGGTCTCGGGGTGGGTCCTTTAAACCTATGTCCATGACGGCATTGAGGTGGCAGAACGGGCAGCAATGGAATTCAGAATCTCATCACCGCTTCAAAAAAAGTCCAATGTGTAAATGCACAGAAACCTGAAACCTT
The DNA here is from genome assembly GCA_019455555.1 of Galemys pyrenaicus. NCBI lineage: Eukaryota > Metazoa > Chordata > Mammalia > Eulipotyphla > Talpidae > Galemys > Galemys pyrenaicus. Next base: position 308,529 of record JAGFMF010012284.1, read on the forward strand.
AACAGCCTGGACAGCTCTGGCAGGATGGAGGTGAAGGTCATTCTCTCCAACACACATGCTGTCAGTCAAATAGAACCTGTCTGCTCTAATCGCACTGGGCGGTGGCATGTGCATTGGCTGGGGGGTGTCCACAGAAGGGTAGCTAAGTGCTGCAACAAGTCTCTGGAGGGCCCCAAGCTGAACCCTTAAGACTGAGCACACGCTGGCCAGCCAGATGGGAGGAAGGAGGACGGTGGGGAGAGGATTTGGACTTAAAGCAGGTGGTGGGGGTGGACAGGAACTGAGAGTTTGGAATAGGAATGTGACTGGGATCAGATTTGCTTTTTTCAGTACAATCTCTCTCATCAGTCCAGGAGTGGCTGATGTGGACCAGGTAGGAACAGGAAGATCATCAAAAATTTCTTCCAGGCTACCAGTTATACCTCGGGATCATGGAGCAGCTTTGTAAAAAGACAGACCCAGTGATCAAGGCCCTCTCTGGATGAGTGGGTACAGGGGCCTGGACTTTTACAAAGATTTCCAAATGACTTGGGCAAATACTCCAGCACCTGTCTGAGGACCGGCACTGAGGACTGTGAGAATGTGAAGGATGCAGCAGGAACCTGCGCTGGAAGTAATGGAACAGAGAGGACCACAGAGACATTTTATGGCCCCCGGCCACAAAGTTATTCTCTCTCAGGGAAGAACAGATCATCCAAGTGAGAACTGAAGATCCAGTCCTGAATCCAGCAGAAAATGCTTCCTATTCTAATAAATAAATGAGAAGCACATCATGAAAATTAGTGTGAGAACAGCAAAATTTCCCCATGAATCTAATTTTGTACTATTTCTTTACCTATTCTTTCACTTACAAAAGAGCACTCCCATCTACTTACTCTGCTTTCCCACAACCCATAGCTAACTTCCGTGTTTCCATGCCTAGGCAGTGTGGATGAGATTAACATTTGAATTGGAACACTCAGTAAAGCAGATTGCCCTCCCTAATGGTGGTGGGCCTCACCCAATCAGTTGAAGACCTGAATAGAATGACAGGCTGACATCTCCATCCAACCACCTTCCAGCTGGGACTTTAGTCTTCTCTCTTCAGACTCAGACTGGAACTGACATGACTGACTTCTCTAGATCTCAGAATTTCAGATCAGACTACAACAAAACCATTGGCTCTCCTGGATCCCCAGCTTGTTTACTACATATATGGGACTTCTCAGAAGGAGTCAATTACTTGCAGGAGTCACTTCTTTACTGTGTGTGCATGCACATATGTGTACATTCACACATGAACAGGCATGTACATGCACATGGATAAACAGTACACACATACACATGTATCCTATTGGTTCTGTCTTCTGTGACGAACACAGACTAATCCAATTTTCCTAAAAACATTTAGGCTTAAAAAATATGAATTACATCAATGGCCGACTGTCCCCAGTCTCCAGGGGATGCTCCTTTCCTCTGGACACCTGAGTGACCACTGGGTGGGGCTGCCCTTGGGCCTCGAGTCTCCACAGTCCAGGTGTTGCATCCCTGGTGCTGTGCCCTCTGCTGCATTCTTGGCCGTGCGTCACCCTCTGAGGTCCTGGTGTCTATTACTAGCACTGATTCTCCTGTTTGTGTGTCCAGAAATAAATCCTTTGTTCCAAGTCATTTGTAATATGGACTCTGGTTCTAGCATACAGCAAGATCTCCTCTTTTCCTTTTCTTCTAAAAAAGCTGTGGTGGTAAGGAGGGCTGAGAGTGCCCGCCTTCCCACACAAAGAAAGGCATCTAACTCTCAGTCTCGTCATGAGGCCTTGACACTTCTGCTGTGGTTACTCCGAGTCTGCTGAAACCTACCAGATGGTTTCACTGTGTTGTGAACAACACAAGAAGTCTTTGAAAACAATCAGAAAAATGAAAGAAGTGTGAAAAGCAATCTTTTGGCTTATTATAACTGAAAAGTCATATTCTAGAAAGGAAGGGTGTATCAAATGTAGCCAAATCAATTTAGAACTAAGGCTGGGTTTCCATTTCTCTATAAACTGCTAGACGAGTCTTTGGGGGAAGAAACAGGATATAGACTAAAAGAATTGATTTTTCATGCATTTCCTTAGTGAGAGGATCCTGGGACTAGCGTGGAAAGGGCATCCCGGCTAAAGTCTAAACAGACTTGCTTGCAAATTGTAACTGGAATCACGAGCAACCCTCAAGCCTTTCCACCTACCCCTCCCCAGCTACGGGGAGTCTCCTGGTCAGTCTCACACCGTCAGCATCAAAATCACCTTAGAGGTCACCTCATCTGACCCATTATCTCCCATAAGAGGACATGAAGGCCCAGAGGTGGTAAGCAGCTAGTGCAGTTATTCCGGTGGCCTCTGGCAAACTGGAATTAAAAGCTGGGTCTTCTGACATGAAATCCAGGGCTCTTGTCACTTACAATGCTGTCTCCCCCAGCCTTGTCCTGTCATATTTCAGGTTTGTGAATGACTCATATCTTTGTGATATTGTAAACTCCTTGAGGGAAAGAACATTTTGAATGCATTTGAGTTCCCATCTGTTACTATAGGAATAATAACAACGGTGAAATGTTTCATGATTCGATAGGAAATAATCCTCACAGTTCCCTTCTAAAGCTGACACCTGTCATTCAGGGACAGATCACTTGGGCCTACCAGCCAGCAGCCAGCGTGATGGGGCTGGAGGAACTTCCTTGTCACCTGGGAGATCCAGGACTCCAGGGGGCAGTCATCAAACACCCTCTGACACCGCATGCTCCTACAGAACATCTCTGCCGATGAAAGGTTCCCGTGCAGAGGTCACAGCCTAAGCCCAGACAACAGCTGCTTGAAACAGTATTAGTCCCAGGACTGGAGTCCATACTGCCCGCAGCAGGAAGGAATAAAGGGAGGACGGTGTGGTCACTTGAGAAAGTCCCTTTTGACCGCTGAAGGGCTTTCCTCTATTAAGTCTGAGCATGCCGATTTGAGCTCTCCCTGGGCTGAAATCTTCCCCTTTTTTCATCACCAGCAATGTAGACAAGGCTTCTGTAAAATCACTTAACTAGTGAAATATCACTGCTTCAGTAGGCCTCTATCCCAGGAGCGAACCCTTTTTGTCGCATTAAAGAAATATCTCCAAAAAAACCACAACTTTCCTATTTTTAGAGACTCTGAAATTTAGTTGCCTGGGCTTGTTGAGTTATAAGCACAAACCAAAAGGAGTCGGGTCAGTCCTGAGGATCTGGTAATGGGGGGAGTGGGGGGGCTCTGACCATTTTCTCTGCAATGCATCCCTCACCTTAAGCCACCCCCAACTATCCTGAACTTGCGGCCATCTCAAAAATCCCCTGCTCTTAGAACTAGCTTATTTTTAAAATGAACACATGTATCAACAGGCTGTCTTAGTTCAGAAACGACCTGAGTTACTATTGTATTTGCAACAAGGCATCAGCAGCTACAGGAGAGCAAGGAGAGCTGCAAAACTGCAGAAATCACAGTTGGCAAAACTTATTTGCCAAACAAATCAATTTCTTAACACCAGTATTTCCAAACACAGTGTTCCCGGCTGTTGGTGGTCTGTTAACACAACATGGCCAGGCATACCAGAAGCTTCCAGACACCTGCAATTCAGTCACCTGTACATTTGGGCTGATACCTGCTCAGAAGCACACCAGGGGATCCTACGTCACCTTGAGGCGTCTGCTCGAAGAGTTCCTTGAGAGTCCGAGATGCTAGAGAGTTCTACATATTCTGTCCTATGTAGGTCTGTCTTAGGCCAAGGTCAGGCATGCCTCTCCCCAGCAAGAGAGAGGTGGGGGCTGCCGTGTTCTGAGAAATGCCAGAGAGGTGGAGTAAAGCAGGCTCCAAGGCCGCCCCAGAATGTCTCACTGTTGTAGAGATGCAATAGGAGGAAGCTCACCCCAAACCAGCCTCTGGAAGAAAGATGGGGTGGCCACAGAAGATCCTCCCAGCAACAAAAAGGAGCCCAAAATCAGAACACAGTGGGAGATGCAGATACACTGTTAAAACCACAATGAAAATCAATGGGAAAATGTGACTTGCTTTATAAAAGTGCATTTATAATCCTTATTTCCCTAACAAGATCATTATTGTTCTTGACCTTTCTCTGTTTCAGTCTAAACAATCTCAAAGCCTGGCAAAATTTCAGCTGTTTTTTTTTTTTTTTTTTAAATGTTAAGTAGGAAGAAGAGCATTTTTAAAAGGAGAGATGGGAGGAAAAAAAATTATAATCTCTTTATACATTTGCCTGGTGAGAAAGTTGCCGAGAAGCATTCACCACTGTGGTGTGGGCCAGGAGCTGTGGGGCCCCAGGCAGGCCTGTGAGACCCTCCGTGGTTTTGATCTGCTGGTTGTGAACTGGAGTAGGTCTCGAAGTTCATAGTAAGGGGCACACCCAGCACTTTGGGCGATGGGCTAGAAAGGGAAAAATCAGAGCACACCCTGCATGCTTGGGTGAGAACTCTTGTGGCTTTATCAGCTTTATTTATGCACCGAGCTGCTCTGCAATGACAATGCATTCCTTTCCCTGACTCACAGTCAAAAACAATTTGAAAAAGACTGCTTTAAATATAATCTACCTTGTCATTCTATTTGAAAACATAAGTTGACTTTAAATAATGCTGTTAGTGCTTCAGGACACAGTTCTGGAGTGAGACTTGGTGCTTTGAATCTTGACCCTGATGTTTTCTAGCTGTGTAACTGAGGGTAAGTTACTTGCCTTCTCTGTTTCTCAGGCTTTTTTAAGCACAATATGTATATTGCAAGAATAGTGCCTACTTGTAGGGCAAGTGGAAGCTGAAGTGAATGCCAGTTCCTGTGAGGGACTGACATAACACAATCAATGTATGCAAGCTGTTACATTATTAATGTATAACCAGCTTCTTCAAGAACAAAAACACAGGGGTCTCCCTGGTGGCACAAGGGGTTAAGCACCGCACTATGAAGCATCTGCTGCCACTGCAGCACAAGTTCCATCCCTGGCCAGAGAGATGACCCAAGGCACAGCAGACCTCTCCTGCCTCGCCCACTGCTCCTCTCAGCGGTGTATTTCAGTCGATCTGCCTGTTCTGTTCCCTGCTCTGTCTCTGGTGAATCCTCTCACCCCACCCCACACCTCTGGCCTGTACCCCAGTTCTTGTATACATAAAATAAATAAATGTTTTTTTTTTAAAAAAAAAAAAGAACAAGAACACAGCTTCATAAAGAAGTCCTCTCCTAATTTTCTAGAGCCACCTTAATTTCCAAAAACCTTCAAGCCTGTATTTTTTTCCCCGTATGTTGCCCTAGAATTAAGTGTCTTTGAAAATGACTGTTGAACTTAAGACAAATACTTCTGGAGTCCTTCTCACGGTGAAGCTGTAGGCCAGACAATAGTAATACGCAAACCTCCAAAGAACTGAACTCTGATTTCTTTAAATTGAGAGCTCGGCACGGAGGGGAAACCTGAGGGCCAATAGCTTCCAGTGCACAGAGAGCTCCAGCCTTTGTTCCAAAGATAGCAGCCTGTGCCTGGTGGGAGCCATCTCAGGGCTCCCGAAGGGCGGCAACCAGGCTCCAGAGCGGTCCCAATTCAGACCCAAGGTCGTACATACATTCCTGGGCACCAGTGAATCAAACCAAAAGCAAACAAAAAGAAAACAGCAAGATTTATGGAGAAAGAGCTCCAAGCCAAAGATCAGGTTTCAGACAAATTTTTCAATTACGCAAAAAATACAACAAAAGAAACCAAAGGTATCAAATTAATGATGTTAGTGGACTTAGTGCAATGTCATCCCACGATCCAGTGCACTATCACTTTACATATTTTAGCCATATCTGGAGGAGAAAAGGGAAGCTGGTTGCTGTTACTATTTATTAGGCTAAACAGACTCTTTTTTACTGCAAAAGCAGTATCCCTCGTATCCCTTGGGAAATTCAACAAAGGCACTCCAGAAAGCAAGACCAGGCTAGTTACAATAGTAATAGTTCTGCCATGCCAATAGCATGACATACTATTAATTACAGGAAATTTACACTAATGAGATACCACCTAGTTTTTTGAAGACACAGAATGAGTTAGGGGGATACAGAATTTCTCTCTGTAGGTTGAAGGTTCGGTATTCTAGATCCCATTACCCAGAATCCACATTGAAAATGCACCAGAGTTATAAACAAAATTGCGATTCTGAATATCTGGATGGTAATGAAGTTAGGTAACTTTTCTTAGGAAGAGTGAGAATGTTTTATGTTTAGAGAAATATCTGGAGGTGAATATAAAGTCTGCTCTGTCTGAGCAAGTAAACATAGCAAAAATAAGTCTTAATAGCATAATTTAGACTTGATTAAAATAGATAAAGACCACAGATGTGGAAGTCATAGCACTCCCCATTTGATGCCAAAACTGATATTTTCCCCCTCTTGATTTAATCGCTTTGATTACCCAATTATTCCTAAATCCTTTTACTCAGTTTCAGCTCCAATAAAACTGATAACAATGCTAACTCATAATGTGATTTTCACTCCAGTCTCATGATACAGCTCCATAAAAGCATACCCAACAACATAACGAAATTATTCCAGATTGTGATATTATAACATGGAAAAACAGAATAAACCTTTATCTCTCTGAAATAAAACAAGCACAGGAATCCATTCATCAGAAAAGTCTGAGAATTTCTTCTATCAATAGGAAAATGGTGGCACCAAAATCTCTCAGCTGATAGAAATTTTAGGATTCAGTTGAAAAAATACTTGAAGAAGGAATGAAAAAATTAAAGAACGGAATGATGCAGTTAAAAATGTGGCTCGCTCTTTCTCTTTTACTGAAATAACATTGATTTCAAATAACCATATATGATTCAGGGGAACAGGTTCACAGCTCCCCAGATACATAGCACCATAGACCACCCACCCCAGAGCACCCATATCCCTTTATCATATACCATGGGGGCCCCTTTCCCACTTTTTTCCAACCCCATCCACCCTCTCTAGGAGCCTCAATTCTGAAATCCTATTTCTAGGCTTTGTTTTGGTTGTTTATCAGTGACTTTGTTGTGTTTCTCTATATCCACATATGAGGGAAATCATCTGGTATTTGTCTGTCTCCCTCTCGCCTATTTCACTTAGCATAATCCCCTCCAACTCCACCCATACTGTCACAAATGGCAAGTATATTTTTTATAGCTGCATAATATTCCATGGTGTTTATGTACCACATCTTTTTAACCTACTGCCGTGTTGTTGGGTACTTAGGTGGCTTCCATAACAGCTACTTCCTAAATCTTTATTCAGGATAATGAAGTGGACTGTCCAGCTAGCTCTGTAATGTGATCTTCCTGAGTTTTAATATCACTAAATGAGACTGGTTTCTCTACTTCTAAATTTCACAATTTCTCTATTTGATAAAAATTGGTAACAGCCTTCCAAAACATAAACAAAGCAATCCAGAAGACAATGTGTGGTGGATTTAAAAAAATCAAAAATACTTCCTAAAACTTACTCTCAAAATGCCTGTGGCTACCAATTGTGTTTTAAACCATCACATTTCTTTTTATTTCTGTAATTGCTTTAGTGCAATACTAAAACCGTTGTCCATTTTCAGAACTTTATAGTTTGCAAAGTATTTTACATACCCACTCTCATCTCACCCTACAATAACCCAGTGACAGCAGTATAAGACTTTCAACTGTTAACAGTACTAACTTTAAGACGACCTTTTCAGAAATACTGCACAGCCCCACCACACCAAATGGTTCATTCACAAGTCCAGAGGATCTGTGAGGTTTGAGTCTCAAATGCTTTGTTTTGGTTGTTCTCAAATCCTAGGATTTCTTCAGGGTTTGGGAATAAGGAGAAAGTGCAAGAGTATGTGTGAAATAGAAGATGGATAAGAAACTGCTGCCTGACTTAAGATAGTGTCTTCAAAGCCTCTCTTTTCATGTCAAAGACTGTCTGCAGACATATGCACAGGTGAAATGCACTACCTGCCCGTTCAAGTAACAAAGACATGAGGGTTTATTTGGGTTTTTAATTGTTTGTTTTTCATATGATGGGCTGGTGAAGCATCTTGCTGCCACCACCTTTAAAAGCCTGCATAAGACACGTGCCCAGGTGTCCTGGTCACCATCATTGCACTGTTTCCTGTGGGCTCCATCAGAGCCCAGAACTGCTCCTCAGTCAGTGTTGGATTCATGCTAGAAGATGCTTTATCTGAATGTCGCAGCATCACGTTAAATCATAACTTATTTTAAATAAGCACAATTTTATCACCTCTCATCCTTAAAAGGTTATTTAAGTTAAAGGGAACTTCATACAAGTATTTTGAAAACTACAAGACAGTAAGCAAGTATAGATAAGTCAAAGCTTTTCAGCAATCCAGAAATGATTGCATTACTGGGAGGAATCTTAGAAGTCACCTAAATCTTTATCTCATGTTATAGCTGAGAAATTTGAGACCAAGAAGTTTCTATGACTGGTCCAAGCTCACGCAGCTCTGAGGAGTAGAGGGACTAGAACACAGGATCCAGATTCTTAGTCCAGGTTTCTTCCTACTCTGACAGCAAAGCAAACTGCAGAGGGGGCTACACTTCTCTGCCCCCTGCTGGACAGGCAACTCGACATAACGGCACCTACTCCTCTAACCACCAACACAACTCACCCCCAGGAAAATGGATTTCCTGCAAATGAGGATAACTACATGAATTCATTCACTGCATAGAGGTCTTTTCTGACTATAGAAACTGGGGTAACATTATTCTTCTGTTGCATCAACAGAGTTGTTTCTTTTCTCCCTCTTCCAGCAAACCATCTCAGAGTATAGTAAAGTGAGACATTAAAATGCCTTCTTCCAATAGGCACGCCAGGCTTCAAAGTCAAATCAAAGCTAAGAGGCAGCACACACACACACGCACACACACACACACGCACGTTCCAACCTGCAAGCAGATCACCGCACACCATTCCATACAGACCAGTCTCCTCTGACAGCTGCAAAGTATTCCACTTATCCCTCGTGCTGTGCTGTCTCCTGATTCATTATCAGCTGTCTTTGTTACAAGAGAGCTTAGGGGGGGAAGCAGGAAGAGACCAGCATGGTGAAGGACAGAGGCTCTGCAGTTTCTCTAGGAACAAGAGGGGCATAGGGGATGCCACGGTGCTCTCAAGGGCCAAAAGCAGGGTCAGGAAAGGTGCCTGGTTTGGGGGTTGCTGTAGTGAGTAGAAGTACGTGTACGAGGGGCAGCCTGAGCATCTGGGAAGGGCAGTGCCTAAGACCTGGCTGGAGAGCCACGTGGTAGAAGAGGCAATGGTAAAATGGCAGCCACGGGGACAAAGGACCGCCCCAGGATTCCAGGGCTCTGGTCTGATCCAAAGAACATGGATGTGGAGAAGGAGCTTCCCAACCCCCCCCCCAACACACACACAACTGAACACCCCCCCCAAGTCAGGCAGTGAGAGGTTCACAGCAGGTTACATTTAATTCAGAGAAATACAGGGATGTGCGGGCTCCTTGCCTCTTGTTCTTCCCAATAAGCCTCATTCCTAGTATGTAAACTTGCTGCGCCAGGAAGGAGCGACCCCATAACAGCGATTCTCACGAATGCGTGAGGCCTGGGCCTGGTCATTCGCAAGGACAAGAAGCATTCTGCCAACAGACTCGAGTTTTTAGATTAACCGCCTGAGTTTGCTGACCTTATTCCCAAATGCAAATGGGTGATTTGGTTTCTCATGCGACCTACGTTGCTTAAAAAGCATCACATCCAGGCCACCAGTGTCCAGTCTGCACAAGCACATCAGATCCTGGCTGCCAGGTCCCTCGGGTGCCCACTGGTGATGAGCTGGAGATGGACACTCCTGAGCAAAGGCTCGAAAAGGCTGCACATTTTATCTTTGAGTCCTGTGGTCCCACAAGCCCATCTTCTCCTGAGGCTGGATGGCCCTGGGACAGGGTCTTGCACCAGAGAGGGCTGTGAATCTGGGCTGGACTGTGCATGTAAGAGCCAATCTCTGAAGTCAGTTCTGGGGTGCAGGGGGTTATATAAGCACAACAGCGGGGGTATGGCCATGGGCTATAACGAGAGCGCTCCGTGTCATTCCATCAGGAACCTTTGTACAAAATTTCAGAGTACCCGGATATGCAAACATGTTGGTCATAGTGCACTTTCTCAGTCCTGTTCATATGACAAGATGCCCCGAAACCATTAGCAGTACAGATTTCCTAATCATTAAACTTGAAGATTATGGGGCAATTCTCCACCTATAGTTAGCTAAAAAGTAAAATACAAAAAGAGCATATATAGAGTGACCCTTTTCTATGAAATACAAAAAGGATGCATACATATAGGGGAAAATGGGAAGAAATATGTCTAAATATTAACCTGCATCATTTAGAATTGAAGGTAGGTGGCTGATTATCTTCCAAGTTCTCTGCAGTGAATATTTATAATAAAGAAACATTTTTTTCCAATTTTAATTTTTTTTTACAACATTTGCTTTCTTTTCTCAGGTGTAGTCCCCAAGAAACAATTTTAATGACTACTAATAGCAAGAAAATGTTAAACTGGGGGTGGGTGAGGGATGGATCACGTGGCTTACAGAGACATAGTCTCTAAGAGTAAAAACAGAAAAGTACAGCTAGGCCCTTCTAGAGGAGAGTAGAACTGAGAACTAGTTCTGCTTTGCTGGGTATTAAATTCCAGAGGAGCCTGCAAATAATGTAACATTTTTTTAGTGGTTTCCCTAAACCATCTCGCTGCCGTGGGGGTGACGTTCCTTCTGAGCACCCAAGACTCTGAAGACCTGCAGTGAAGCAACAGAGCTATTGACATCCAGAATGCCTCCGGTGTGTTTACAGCTCTCCACATCGAGAGGGTCGCTCGCATACTGAAAATAAATGGTGCTCACGCCAGGCAGGCACCATGAGACCAGGAGGGAAACAAAACAGATGGATGCCTAGGATAAAACAGCAGTCTGGTGGAGATTGATAATGAACCGTTACATCCTATCTGAAATTACTTAATTTCCGAAACACTGTATTATAAATATGCCATCGGTGGAGTTAGCTGGTTGGTGAAGAAAGGAGGGGAATCAGAAATGGTTTGATGAAATACCACCAGTTCCCAAAACAAATCTCCTTCTCTCTGATCTTAGCATAAACACTATTTGGAAGATAAAGGAAGAGTTGCAAATGACATTAGAGGTTTTCCAGGCCACAGGGGCTGCTGCTGAGTAGCTTTGCTTAAAAGAAAAAAATTGTAGTCATTAAAGGGCATCCAAAAATGGGCCATTTTTATGTGCAGATTTCTACCCCAATGGACAGTCTAAAATGACATGTTCTAGTATTTCAGGAGAGAAGGAGGTATTGTGAGCAGTCAGATATAGGAATTAACATAAGAGGAATGCAAGCAGATGTTTGTTCATTCAGTTTTTCTTCTTATTGTTTATTTTTCTTGCAACATTTTTTAAAATCCCCCAAGCCTCTATCACATAGCAACAAATAAATCTTCCTTGCAGTCTGTACTATCATTAAGGACCAGAAAACCAAACTAAACAGAAAAATCTGCATCCGGGAGTTTAGCTAGAATTAAGTAAGGCATGCACCGTATTTCTGTCTGCTTCTTACAGCTGAAAGAGAACTTTGTGTTCTAGCATTCGACTGTTGGCTAATTTCCTCTAAGCTCAATTCATTTTCTAATTTCATCTCTTTGCTATTATTCCAGTGAAAAGCCACAGGTAGTGCCTCCACCTGTAAGGTATTATTAATTAGCGGCAGCCAGGGTGAGCAGGAATCAAGTGCTCCATTTGCACGGCTAATGGTTCGGTTCATGAACGGTGGTGCTCAAAATATTTTATACCGGCCAATCTGAAGAAAAACATATGATTCTGGTTATATTTAAGGACTCTTGTATCCTGTGGGCCCAGACGGCCATACCTTGAGCTGCCATGCAAATGAGATCGTCAATTTCAAAGTTGGATGGGAAGAAAATGAAGCAGCTGCTATTTAATTTTTTATGGAGCCTACAATTTGTCTCATTAGCTGGCAAATAGGATAGGCTGGGCACTAAAAGCAGCTTTGGCTTGGATGCTGCACAAGAGCAAGAGGTGATCCTTATCCAACTGCTCATCCCGCTTTGGGGTTGGGGGCTCAGAATAAATCACAGTGGGGAGGTCGGCTCCATCACCTCAGTGACACATGACCTTCAGCAAATGACAGAAGATCCCAGAGCCTCAATGCCTTCTCAGAAAAACACAGATTTGAAATTCCACTGCCCCTCTCTTGGAGCAGGGTGGGGGCATACTCAGGGAGGCAAGGTTTTACTTTGAGGGCTTGGAAATTTCTGAAAGCCTATTCAGATGCAACTTGAGAAAGGCCTGGCTTGGTAAACTGAGGCCTAACGGAGGCAGATTTGACTCAATCACAGAAGCGAGCAGAGGCTGGACTCAGAAAAATCCCTCTTCATTCAGAGCCTCGAGGAAAATCCCTCCCTCCATCTTCCCGTCTGTACTCACTGTGTTATCCCTCAGCCCCTTGAGCCCCCTTCAGTGGCCACTGAAGAAAAGGAGGATGAAAGCCAGTGGGTCATTTTCAAGTTAGAAACTGTTACACAATAATGAGCCAGAGTGACCTGCTGGAGGCAGTCGGGAGATGGTACATAGTGCCCAGGGCCGGGGAGGCTGGAGCCCTGCCTTCCATTCAGTCCTCACAAGTCCATCTCACTCAGCCCCTCAGGGCCTGAAGTGACAAGAAGACGGTGAGGAACGTGATGAGGGTCCCGGAGCTGGATTTCAACTAGTTCCTGACCTCAGGGCTGCAGTCGGCTTTGTCACGACTAATTTGGTGACTTTACACAGATTACCAAGCCTTTTCATTTCCCTGGAATTCAGTGTTCTGACTGGCAAAATGGGAAAATACTTGCCACATGGACTTGTGAGGACTGAATGGAACATCACACCAAGTCCAGGGTAAATGTTCAGTGAGTAGAAATCTGCCCTTAGGGAGGAGGGAGGGCAGAGCAGCCACACACCCACCAACTAGTAGATTGTGAGCCTTAGGGTGGGAGGCTCACCCCAGGGGAGGATGAGTGAAGTGGAGAGACTATGAAAGGGGGAAGATGTCCTAGAAATGCTCCTGACACCTCCTTCTCTGAGCAAAGTGTCCACCATATTATCCACCCACCAAGACCTCAGGCGGGGAGGGAGGCAAGGCAGGGGAGTTCTGGGGCCACCACCTATTTTACGTCTATGTTGGGGTAAGCGCACTTGAATAAAAATTTCTGGTGCTATTTAAAATAAGACAAAAACAGCCTGTCGTTGAGAGCAGACCTGAGTCCCAGGGAGGCTCCTCAGTGCCTCCTGTGAACCTTGACGAATCAGATGCCAAGTCAGAATGACCAACCTTGGGGCTGGGGGGCTGGCTAGAAGTCCCGGCTGCAAAAGGGAAGAGGTGCTGGGTTCATACGCTCTGTCTCAGAAGCCTGTCCTTATAATAACTGGTTTTCCCAGAGGCAAAGAAAAAAACTGGGCTGATTCCCTAGCGAGACTTGAGAAAAAAAAGGTGACTCAGAAAAGTTGAGGAGCCCTCCCCACTGCACAGCCCTGGGAAAATGGCTTTGGGAGCTAAGAGCTGCTTCAGCGGCTGATGGCAGGGCCAGAGCTAACTTGGACACACGCAGAGGTGTGGCCTGGGCTTGTGGGCCCAGTGACAGGGAAGTTGAGTGAGGGAGACCTAAAATGACTTGCTAAAATCTTAAGCAATAATGTAGGGGGGCCGGGTCTGGGCAGTGCTGCTATTTGTGTGTTTATCCAGCAACCAGTCACCAGGCACTAGGCCAAATGCTTCTGGAGAGAAGGCAAGGAGACTCTTTCTCCTTTATACATCATTCTGAGGGGGAGTTCAAAGTAATGTTGCCTTGCATTCTGTGGCTCTCAGAATCCTCACTGGAAGCAGCTCCGTAGTCTCAGAGTTACTGCACATCCGTCTTCAAGCTCCAGGCCAGGCTGGCCCTGAAGAAAGGCAGCCGAGGGAGACAGACACCACACAGTTCTGGCACTCTCCTCGCCCCTGGTGGCAGCCACAGATGGAGGCCTTCTACCTGGCTCACCTTTCCCGAGGGTGAATGTGTCTGTCATTGGTGCTCCATTCCAACAGACCTCTGCTAGATCCAGGGTCCACCTTCCAGCGTAGCACCACACCCAGGGGAAGGCAGAAGGCCGGGCTGGGGCTCACAGCTATGTGCCCATTTTATATCTGAGGAAACGGAGGCTCAGACAGGTTGAGGAACTTGTCCGAGAGCACCACTGAGTTAGCAGGTCACAGGCCAGGTCTGCACCCAGGACCATGCAGCCTGCTCTCCCGCTACATGACCCCACCTCAAGGGGCCCTGGCCTTGTAGCATCTAATTAGTCAGAGACTGCGAGGGAGGGGTGTGAGGGAGGGGCAGCTTGGGTCATTGGGGGCAATCACAGTCAGGGGAGCGGAGATGAGTCTTGGAATTTCTCAGATCTCAACCTGACAAAGCTTTTGCTTTGGAATTCCATCAAGCCTTTCAGAAAGGACTCATGAACTTGGGGACGTGATCTTTGCCAGCAGCTCATATTCCTCCTTAACTCCCAGCAGGGTACTATTTATTTATTCATTCAGAACTCAAATAGCTTTTCTCTGGAGGAGGGAGCCCATCTACTCCAGATCTGCCTGGCTGTGGCTCCCTGGAGTGGCCCTGAAGGTGCTGTGACTTGAGGACCAGCCTTCTGAATGGGAGATGAATGAGCGCAGCAGGCTCTGCCCCTCTCCCTGGGGCTCAGCTAGCCGCCTCCCTGAGAGGCAGCTTCTTGCTCTCCGCAGGTTCACATGTACCCCCCCCCCCACCCACACACACACAACACACAAACAACAAGCACCCGCAACATCCGGGAGCCCCAGACAATCCGGGTTTCACAGGCTACAAGGAACAAAGCTGAGCTTTCAGCAGCATCCACTTCTTTTCTAGGAGCAGTTTCTTCTTGCTAAATTTTAATCTCCGGTTCTTTGTATGTTTCAATAAAATCAAAAGCTCCACAATGACCAAAAACATAAAGGTATAAATATGCTTGGAAGAATCGTCTTTCCTTTATCTTTGCAGAAGTGCTGGGGGCTGGGAGGCCGGTGGACAGTGGGAAGGGCCAGAGCTTGAGGTTAATTTAGATGCAGGTTTACAGCCCGCTCTCCACGAGCTTCGAGGTGGTCCTGGCTGGACGAGTTACTTTGCCTCAGTGACTCCATTTCTCACCAGCCAACCCAGGTTAATAGCGGTGAGCATGGGAAGGAGGAAAGTCTCCTGGCGGCCCCACAACAGGACCTCAACAGGCTTCCTTTTGTCCTTCCTTAACTAGGAGAAGTGTTTTTTCTTCATTAGTTTCGATTTTTTGTCCTTAAAAACATGTAGGTGAAAGTGGGCAAAGTTATTTCCGTCTCCTTCCTCTCTGTCCCCACCAGCTTGATAAACCCTACGTGGTTAGAAGAGAGCAGTGCCTTCCTATGCCCCAGTCCTGATCTGCCTTCACTGCTTTATTATATGCGGCACCTAGTAGAAGGGAAGTGGGACTAGGGTGTCCTTAAGAAACTCTGGTCAAGGGATTAAGGCAAGAAGAAGGGGACTGCCCGTCCACTGCCTAAATGCAGTGTAAGGAACAAGCCTGGGAAGTGGGAGCCTCTGGGGGTGACCTGCTGCTCCCCTCTGCACAGGTGGGCCCCTGAGCAGCCGTGTCCCCCCCCACCCCCGACCCTGGGGCGTCACACAGAGGGTCTTACGGATGTGTGGCTAAGGACACAATGGGGGCCAAGGACTGACCTATGCCGTGGCGTTTCCCATGGGTGGAGCAGGGCAGTGCGCACACAGAGTTCTTTAAAACGGGAGTCTAGTCTTTCCCCCAACCTGCGACTCACGCAAGGAGAGGAAGCCGCCACGCTCATGGAGTCTGAGGGTCTCGGCACTGCAGCTCCTGCAGCTCCTGCAGGTCCTGCTGTCTTCAGAGCCAGGATGATGTTTGAATTATAAGTCTCTTTTCTCCCCTCACTGCCCTGGGATCAAAAAGAGCTGTCCTGGGACAGTCACATCTCCACAGGCCTGTACCCCATGCTGAGGCTCAACTCTGCCATTCACAAGTTTCTTCTTGAAATCATTCATTAAGTAATTAATACTGCGTAACATTGGTGTGTGACACTACGTTTTATGAACACAGGGTCACACTTCTTCAGACGATGAAATCACGCCACGCCCACCACCAGGTCCAATGACCAGCTATCATGACCCCTGGGCCTCTCAATCTTTCTATCATCGCTTTCTCAGTCATTAATAATGTTCCCCCTTCTCACCAGACCACTCCACTGGTTTTGCCCACCGGGAAAGAACATCAACCCCACACAGCAGACTAGACCTTGGTACTGAGAGATGGCAGTGCCAGAGGGGCTGTGGCTGGCTGGGTCACCCAGGCACTGTGCCAGCCCCATGCAGACCCTCTTGCTTTTCTCCAGTTTTGGAGGCAGTGTGCTTATGGGAGAGAAAAGTACAGACAGTGGGGACTGACAGCCTGCCCTGAACCCTGAATCGGCCCAGTGTTGGTGGGACAGCGTGGGGCAAGTGAATGAACCTCTCTGGGACTCAGTTCCCCATCTGTAAAATAGGGATAATAAAGCGCTTACCTGCCAGGGCTGCTAGGAGGTTTAAAGGAGGTGGCATCGATAAGCACTTAGAGCTCTGCCTGGCACCTGCAGCAATCAATATGTACTATTATTATCATTGTTACCGAGCAGCCTTCATCTCTTCCAGGAAACTGGCCTTCTCTGGGCAGTGCCTGTCTCTTCCTGTGTCCTTCCCTAATGCCCGTTCACGTCACCAGCCCAGCCTCACCATGCTGCCCTGATAATTAATCATGTGTCTGCTGCCCCAACTACACGGAGTGCTCTAAACCTCTTGGCGCCCTGTGCCCTCTGGCAACCAGGTGAAGGCCGTAGCCTCCTTTTCAAAGTGATGCTCTCCAATGATACCATAAGCCCAGAAGATTCTGAAGGAAACTGATCATACTGAGATACCGTTATCAAAATGTTTCTTAAAAACAGATCGGTGATATGGTAATAAATGTGATTCTTTATAACACATCACATAACAGACTTTTACTGCTGGGTCGAGTAATTACCCTAATTTGAAAGGAGTGATGCACGCAAATGATATGTTGAAATATTTACAACTGTAAGTGATGTGAAAATATCCAGGACTTCGACTATGACGGAGTCCCGGGAACTGCCTGTGTCACCCAGTGCCCAACCTCAGTCACGAAAGCAAATGTGACACTTCAGTTAGAGGTCAGCGAGAATGAGGAGGTCACTTCTTCCTCATCGAAGGCCACAGACCCACTGAACTCTGCTGGGCACCCACAGGGACACTGACTTTCCTGGAGCTCCTTGTTCTGTTCGCCGCGGCCCCCAGGAAGGACTTACGCTGTTGTTTTAATCAGTGAGTCTTGGACACTGTGCCGAGTGCCACGAAATAGACCATGTGCCTGTCTTCTAGAAGTTAAAGTTAAAGTCTGCACACAAATGACTGGGTACAAGATAAAGGCTGGAAAAGGCCGGAAGCAGGTGCCTGGAAGGGTGGGCGGCCGGGGGTGCTGCTGTGTCTGAGCACGAGAGGCAAAGCCAGGCTGCTTTGCATTTATCAAATTATTTTGAAATTACAGGTTATGAATCTATCTCCTTGACGAGGGTAAGCTTTTCACGGACACAGACCATGTTTTATTTATGTTTGTGCAACAGGAACGGTACTTTGAAAATATCACACTGATGTATTTTTCATTCCCTTATAATCATGTTCCCTGTAGCCCTCAGAACAACAGCTAAACCTCTCCTGGGGAAGAAGAGGGGAGCCCCCGGCAGCGAGGGCAGGGGAAGGGTGTAGGGAGAGGGGCGCCGGCATCCACCAGGCAGGAAGGGGCCAAAGGGAGCATTGAGGTCTCCTTTCCAGGGGACTGATCCTCCCCTTGAGGGAGAATAAAGGGGGAGATGGGGGGGAGGGAGGAAGGGAGGTCAAGACAAGAGAAAAGCTGAAGTCGCTGATCTCCCGTGTCCCCTCGTCCCATGAGTCTGGGAAAGACTACCCTGCAGCAGCCTCCGCACTCACGGAGGGTCCCAGGCAACAGGGGACGGAGTGCTGCTGTGCTGGGTCCTGATGACAGGGGTCCCCGAGTGCCCCCGTGGGGGCCCCTGGCTTCCAGGTGGCAGGAACAGATCCAACGGGGGCAGAGAAAGCAGCTGAAAATTGGAAGCTAGCAGGCACGCCATGACACTGCTGTGGTAAACAAAAGGGGGCTTGCGAGCTGAACTACGGGGCCCCTCCCCCAGGCCATGGACAGATAGGATGGTGAGTGAGGCTGAGCTCTGAGCACAGGTCAGTCAGCTGGCGGCCTTGAAGAGGGGCCTCAAGACCAAGAGTTACACCAGCTGGACAGGCCCTGGAGCCAGCAAGATGCCCAGTGGCCAGAAGACACGGATGCTGGAGAGGCACGTGCGGTGCCCTGCCCACAGCCACGGGGACCTCTAGGCTTCCCCTGCACCCAGATGCCACCGCAGCGCTGGGACAGCCATGACTGAGCGGGCATGTGCATACAAACTGGTCAGGAGGAGGCGATGGGCACTCGGGGAGAACAGGCTAGCCTGGGCTGCTGCAACCGTGATTGCTTTTTTTTTTTTAAGATTTATTTATTTAGGCCTCCCTGGTGGTGCAGTGGGTTAAGCAACACACTATGAAGCAAACCGCAGCCACTGCAGAACAAGTTCGATCCCCAGCCAGGGAGGGGACCCACATGGCGCAGCAGACCTCTCCTGTCTCGCCCACTTCTGCCCTCAGCAGTGTGTTTCTGTAGATCTGCCTGTTCTGCTCCCCACTCTGTCTCTGGTGAATCCTCTCACACCCCATGCCTCTGGCCTGTACCCCAGCTCTTGAATGCATAAATAAATTAAATCTTAAAAAAAATAGATTCACTGAGACAACTAAGGCGAAACCCTCTATTCCTTCAGAAAGCACCAGTTTGCTGAAATAAATCTCCTTGAGGGGTAATTGTGTTTGGTCCAGGTCCACAGGGGAGGGTGGGACAGAGAGGAGGGAGTTCTCAGCAGCGACCTCCAACCTCCACGCACAGGCAACCTTTTCTTCTCATGTCTGTAGGACATGAGACCACTGTGGTGCTGTCACCTGTCTTTGGGAATGAGTCTTCTCTAAAGAAAGGGTTTGGTTTTTTTGTTTGTTTTTCAAATTGGTGTTTTTTCACCCTCACTGCTAGACATGGTAATCGCAGCATCAAATGTCCAAGTATGGCTGTTACTAAAACATCCTGCAATTATTCAGCTCCTCGTGTTTTATAAAGGGCCACAGGGGCTGTGTCCCACTTAGTCCTTCCTTCTGGGCCCTTCTATCTTTCACCTTCGAGACAAGGAAAGCAGGCTCTGAGATGGCAAGTGACTTGCTTCCAGTCCCAGGGCTGGTGGCAAAGTCAGAACAAAGACCCATCCCAGCCTCCTTCCTCTTCTGTCATCCAATACTCAGGGCAGGGCTGTGTGAAGAGCTCGAAGGAGCGAACCCACCTAGTGGATCCACCTGTCTTGAAAAGTTCCTGAGTTCTCGGATAAGACGTATTGGAAGCTCCTCTCCGGTTAAAACGTGCCTCTGTCTGCCTCTTCCAGCAGACTGCCCGCACCACTCTAAGAGCCAGAGCTTCTGTCCAGGGAAAGGAAGACCGATGATGCCATGGCCTTTGTCATTCATCAGCCTCACCCAGGGCCTTCACTGTTTCCCCAGGAACTGGGGGAACCCCAAATTTTCTAACTCTCAATTAATGAACAAGAATAACTAACTGGACCATCTGTTCTGATTTAATAGTTTATATCCTCATTCCCAGAAACTTAAAATACCTTGGCCTGAAGTTCCCTGATCTTTTCCCGTGTGTTCACACTCTATGTCCTTTTCCCTTTTCCTTTTCCTTCTCCTTCCCCAGCACTTTTTCAGCTCCTTGTTTCTCTCTTTTACAGTCATTCATGTTCTGTACTCATCTCTTAGTCTTAGCACCTGGAAGGCACATGATCTTGGTTTAGTTTTGGGTCCCCAAAGCTCCTCGTGCTAGTTGAGGCTCAGCAACAATTGACTGAGTGGGTGGGTGGATGGATGGATGGATGGATGGATGGATGGATGGATGGATGGATGGATGGATGGATGGCTGGATGGGAGAAAGGACACTCTTCTTTCACACCACTACAACTTTACTCTCCTTGTATTTCTTTGGAAAAGCATCTCACATTCATCCTCATTATCACACTCATTGGATTCCTGACATGTTCTCAGTTGGGGAGGTTTTGCAATTTCTCTACTGCCACCACTAAATTAAAAGCACACTGGCACACCGTAGCAAGGGAAAGCCATAAAAGGTCCACACTTGAAGGGCTAGATTTCTGACTAAACCACAGCCCGCATATCACAGTTCTCACTTCATACTTAAGAAATAAAAGTTTTCTGTTTGGAAAAATTCCCCCAGGCCTGCCTTCTCTCCCCTGCTTGACATGCCTTCCAAGTTCTCCTAAAATATCTTTATTCTTTCGTAAGACTCTCATCGCCTATTTTCATCAAATTTTAAGTTTTAACTTCAGGAAACAACAAAGGGGAAAAGAAAGTCCACACTAAGAAAAATAAAATAGGTTAGTTGACAGCAAACGGGGTATCTGCCAGTAACGGCACTGTTTGTCTTAGTTACTGCTTTTAACTTTCTCTCTCTCCTGGCATTAATAGAAATAAAACTGCACGTCTCCAGCCTCATGCAGCTAATGCAGTCAGTGCCCTGGGCAATGGGAGCCCAGGGTTCAAGTACAGTGGAGACAAATTCAAGTAAACAGATTATAGGCCCCATCGATGGCAGCATTTAGTCTCACGGTACAAGTCACCATAGCTGGTGGGGTTCACGTCAAATCAGGGGAGTCTGAAGGGACGCCCTGTGCCCAGAGCCTCCTCATCACAGAAGGAGGACCCATCGGAAGGGAAAGATGTGAGGACGGCGGACGCAGCGGAGTGGGATAGGAGTACTGCTGGTTGGTGATTTGGGATCTTTTTCCAATAAAAATGCATCCACATTCTAGTTCAGCTGCACCGCATCCCCCCTCCACCGTCACAATCTCAGCTAGTGGCATGCCACCTGTGGGTGGGCACTTCTCCACAGCAGGCCCACCCAAGCCTCCAAGGCTCACCTGCGAAACGTGACCATGTAGAAGTCACTATCACACCTGTACTATATTCTCCAAGATATGGGCAAGTCCATCTGCTCCAAGCGGTGACTATCAAAGCCAAAGAGTAGCAGTAGCAACAGCCCAGATGATTTCGGGGTTCTGTAGGGTTCCCAATTCCAGTGTCAATAAAGATCTGCTTCTTTGCACGTAACCCGAGGGGCCTGCTGAGGTCCCAAACACAAGCTTCTCCCTTTTTCTTGATTCTTCCTGTTCCAGGCCAGCTGTGAAACCTTGTGTGCCAACAAAACTGTCATTTCCAGCAAAAACACAGCTGAACCTGTGTCCCCCCATGGCTGGGGTTGAGCATGACTAAAAGGGCCTCCAAAAAGCAAACGCCAGCATGGCCGGGAAGGCACAGTCACCCCACACTGCCGACTTAAAAGCCTTGGTTTATTTCCAAAGCCTTTGATACTCTCTCACAAGGCAGAAAATGAGGTTCTCGGGGCTGGAGACTTTTCAACACTGACTCGTCTGAGTAACTCACACAATGTGCAAGACCTCAATTCACATGACTTTGTGTCTTTTTTAGCTGGGCTGGAAGGACTCCGACCAAGCCATCTGCTCCTGCAAGCAAGGTCCAGAGTGAGGGGGCCTAGAGCCCGTGCCCCAGCCTGGCAGTACCTGTGCAGAGATGCCAGGGAGACTGTGTGCACCCCATGTCTTCCCTCACCAAGAAATCTCCCCGCAAGCCCACTGACGGACAGCGATAGAATGTCCACGTTAGATTGAAAGCAACAGTGACAGTAAGGGTAGGGCGTCTACCAACAGCTGAGGCAGCAGGCAAGTCCTCCATAAATCCTACAGGGGACTGCACAACCCTAGCGTCCCATACCCCCTCACCATGCTGACACCCCACCTCTATTTTCCTGCATGAAATCCAAACTGGGAGGTCATGAAGGGGGGCTCCTGCAACCCCCACAGAGCCATGGGGACACAGGCACCCGTGTGGCACTGGTTTCAAGCCCCCCTATTCTCCTATTCTCCAGCTTCTGAGTTCCAGTCCTTTTAGTCAAAGAGAAATTACTAAGTGAAACAGAAATCAGGGTAGGATGTTGGGGGCGCTCCGTGTGGCCATAAAATACAGAAGATGCGTTCATAAAGTATTTGGAGGACACTATTAGGAAGCATAGTTAGGCCATCTCAGAGCAACTTGTTTTATACGGTCCTATATACACACATATCTACAGAAAACATTACAGTATATGAATAAAGGACACATCTATACTCAGACACAGCCCTGAGTTCCAACTGGCATCAGAGGGACTAAATTACTTTGGTGAGCTCACTTGCAAAAACTGGGTATTTACTGCTGCTGGCATCTATAACAATTTTCAGGAGCTCACGTCACCTAACACCTGCCTTCCAAGTTCATTGCCCAGAGATACATAAAGTTTCTCAGGATCTATCTATTTCACCTCACGGTCATTAGTTATTCTGAGAGTGTAATTTGGACTCAAGGCTTTAAAATACACCTCCCAGGCACTGAAACATGACCTGGCAACTCCGGGATAAGTTATTCTGCGATTCTGGGTGACAGGAAGCGGCTGCGGGGAGATGGGAGTCTGCATGGACAAGCCTGTGCTTCTTCAGGCCCCAGGGAAATAACCCAGGGGTTAAACCTCCTCCGTGGCCTCTCATTCTGCAGCTGGACCGCTCCTCGCCTGCCCTTTGCTGTATGCCTCCCTCGGGCTACATGGGCATGGAGGAGGATGGGGTCATTGTAGGAGGCCTCACAATGGCCTCTTCCACCAGGTTTGCACTCAGTGACTGCCCTGGCACTCTGGGTGGACACTGGC
The DNA here is from genome assembly GCA_019455555.1 of Galemys pyrenaicus. Classification (NCBI taxonomy): domain Eukaryota; kingdom Metazoa; phylum Chordata; class Mammalia; order Eulipotyphla; family Talpidae; genus Galemys; species Galemys pyrenaicus. The sequence goes on from JAGFMF010012284.1 coordinate 331,595, forward strand.
CCACTGCTGCCCACCTTCCACGCTGCCTGTCCATGCCACCCAGTCCACCTCGCTCAGATCACTGTACCTGGGCAATTGGCTTCAGCACCAGGTACAGGATTGCCCAAAGGGGCTCGACCAACTCACTGTCCTTCAGACTCTGCCTCCAGAACCTGCCATAGCCTTTCGGGTCCCCATAACAGAATCCATCCACTCCAGCTCCCACTGTAACCCCGCCTGTGTCTATGTCCCAGCTCACACACACACTGGCTCTCATCCTCAGCCCTGAAAGGCAGCACAGTGGAGCGGCGGCCCAAGGCTCAGCTGGCTGGCACTTCCATCCTCTCTACAGAGTGACCGTGAAGCCCTAACTCTGCCTAAGTCTCCACAGCTGTAAACTGGGACCATCAGTACCGGCTTCGAGAGCAAACTTGAGGATACCATGATTTTAAAGATAAGCCACTTAAGATAATGCCTGGTACTATTACATACTCAGTTAAAGAAAACTCATCTGAGGTCCTAATGAAATTAGGACTTCCTGTTGAACGATTGAATATGTGGATAAATTTTCTCCTTCCTCAAACTCTACTAAAATGAGAACAGAAGATGAAGAAAGACATAAGCTCTTCCACCCCCAATGACACAAAAATGGAAGAAGCAACAATGCACTAAATGTCTCTGACTTTTAGAAAATGGAAAGTAGATAAAAGAGTTAGGAGAGCTGTGAAGGGCACTCTCTTCTAAGCTGCAAAACCCCAAGAGGTCTGGGGAACTGGAAGCACCAGGTTCTGCAGAAAGTGGGTTCTGCAGAAAGCTGTGGAACTAAACACAGAGGGATTAGCTTAAGTGTGTTAAGGAACAGTTAGACCCAAGTCCTCTCTCCTGACTGACCTCTGGCTGGCCATCCATTTCCCACCACAGCAGGAGATAAGAGGTCCACTCTATGGAGGCCCCAGACTTAGAGATTCAGGGATACCAGCAGAGGTAAGGGGAAGGCCCTGGACACAAAACAGGGGTTTCAAGGAAAGTTCAAATCCAGACCAAACACTTATCTCCAATGCCCTTCTCCCTCCTCCAAGAAAGGGGGCATTCTGGCATGTCACCTCATCCCCATCCCAGGAGAGAAATAAGCCAGAGCCTTCTCCTCTGGAAAAAAATGGACAGTCTCAGAGAAAATACTTCCAAGCTCTACTGACACCCCTTCTCCCCACCCATATGCACACCCAGTGAAATGAGTGAATTCCAGCCCAGTCAGTTCTCAGTGATATCCGGGAATTGATAAACTCCACCCATTACACAGAGCTTCCTTCTGTGTCTGGATTTTAATTATTATAAATGACCAAGGAAGTCTCCAATTTGAAAGGGACCACACAAAGAAACCTGAAACAATGCATAAATTAATGTCATCAAATATGAGAGGATAATGGAGCCATAAAACAAGAAGAGAATGCTATTTATGAAACAACAGAGAAAAAAGAACAGCATTCTGAATAATTTAAACATGGTAACTGAAAATTTTCAACAAAATATCTGGAAGAAAGTAAAAATCTCTCAGAAAAGAAAAAAATAGAGATGGAAAATTAGAGAGGAAAGATAAGCATGCTTAAGAATCAATCAAGCTATTCCAGGAATTCTAGAAAAAAAATGAAGTGGTGAAAATAATAAAAGATATTGGGTAATATAAAAAAATACCCAAAAATAAAACACATGAGTCTCAAAGTGGACGAGGCCACAGCAAAGGAATACAACTACTTTATCATGTAGATTATTATGAAATTTTAGGATACTAGAACTAAAAAGAAGGTCCTGTATTTCTGGGAGAGGACAGGTTACATGTAAAAGAATCAGAATGACATCAGACTTCTCATCAGCAGTACTAGAAATCAGAAGACTGTGGAGTGACCCCTTTGAAATTCTGAGGAAATAATTGTTTTGCCCAACTATTAGTTCACTTGTGAAGGGAAGAACATTTTCAAACAAATTACAAAAATATTTACTTCCTGAACTCCCAGGAAGTTACAGAAAGATTTGCCCTCATCAAAATCAGGCGGGTAAGCCAAGGAATGAGAAGGCACAATTCAGAAAACAGGAAATCCAGCACAAGAGAGCCAATAAAAGTTAATTTTAGGGCCTCCCTGGTGGCGCAGCGGGTTGAGCGCCACACTGTGAGGCATCCGCTGCACAGCAGCGCAAGTTCGATCCCCAGCCAGGGAGGGGACCCATACAGCTCAGCAGACCTCTCTTGCCTCACCCGCTGCTCCCCCAGCAGTGTGTTTCAGTCCATCTGCCTGTTCTGCTCCCCACTCTGTCTCTTCCTGTCATCTCACGCACCCCAGATCTTGTATGCATAAGTAAATAAATCTTTAAAATAAAAGAAAAAAGGTCTATAAAAAAGTTTAAAAAAAAAAAAAGCTAATTTTAGCTTGAGATCTGAGGGACAACCCTAGAACAGGCAGTCTAAACGGGGTGGTGGCTGGAGAGCCCCAGGAAAAAAAACGGGTTCACTAGACCACCACTTGCTTTTAACCAAACAGAAAATACTACAGGAGAGACTGAGAATTCTTTGGAGGCTTAGGGAAGAAGTGAAACAGAAAACAGTGCAAAAAAACAACAGAGAAAGCAAATGGGAGAGCTGCTAACACCTGGAAAAACAAAAAGCTCTTTTTTGAAAAAAGAAATGTTATCTTAGGATGCTTTCTGGCTCTGTGGTGAAAATCCTTAGAACGTAAACAATGATTATAGGTTTAAACAAAAATTAGGAGACAGGGCCTCCCCTGGTGGCGCAGTGGGTTAAGCAGCGCACTACGAAGCAAATCGCAGCCACTGCAGCACGGGTTCGATCCCTGCTGCCGGCCAGGGGGGGGTGCGGCAGACCTCTCCTGCTGTGCCCGCTGCTCCCCTCAGCAGTGTACTTCTGTTGATCTGCCTGTTCTGCTCCCCGCTCTCTGTGGTGAATCCTCTCACCGCCCCCACACCTCTGGTCTGTGCCCCAGTGCTTGTATGCATAAATAAATAAATCTTTAAAAAAAAAAAATTAGGAGACAACTGCCTTGAGAGGAATAAGAAATAAGAGTGGCCCCACGTTCCAGATAAAGAAATCAATAGTTGTTACCTAAAGAAGCATCTAAGAAGTAAAAAAATCCCAGTATAAGCAAACTGTTTAGAAATTTGAAGGGAGTGTGTGAACAGCAAGAAGTAGGAAAAGTGGGGCCTCCCTGGTGGCGCAGTGGGTTAAGCAACGCACTATGAAGCAAACCGCAGCCACTGCAGCACGAGTTCGATCCCTGCCGCCGGCCAGGAAGGGGACCCACATGGCGCAGCAGACCTCTCCTGCCCGCCTGCTGCTCCCCTCAGCAGTGTGTTTCAGTCCATCTGCCTGTTCTGCTCCCCTCTCTGTCTCTGGTGAATCCTTTCACCACCCTGGACTCTGGCCTGTACCCCAGCTCTTGTTTGCATCGATAAATAAATCTTAAAAAAAAAAAAAAAAGAAGTAGGAAAAGAGGCATGGCAAGAACCAGAGACCTGGCAGGGACTGCCCTCTCTGAATCGGCTTCATACATGCAGTAGCATTTTGGTGACTGCATGAGAGAACTTCAGTCTGACTTAGCAAAAGATTTTGTTAGAAATGGTTTGAGAAGGTACCGTCAGCTACTCAAGGCAGTAAACCCGTTTTCAAGAAAAGTTGGAATCTCTTCAAAGCACTAGCCACAGAGCAGATCCATCGGTAACACGCCTGGTGGTGTCTGAACCAAATGATGTTGCTAATGTGGGTCTATAAAAAATGGAGTTGGCCATGAGTGTTACTGAAGTTCTGCTATAAATATCTCACCCAGAAAGAGAACTATTGGAGGGCAAGGTTGGAAACCAGCAATAATAAAGGTGATAACCTCCAGGACCATTCTTATAGTCAATAACCTTTTACTTAGTACTTCCGCCTATATCATCTCATCATCCTCTTTTAGCTATAGATGACGCAGACAGAAACAGAGATAGAGACAGAGCTGTAAGGGCTCGACACAGCTAACATCTGGGTGAACCCAGCTCTTCTGACTCCAAATCTAATGCTAATTATCTCCCCAGCCCTCCCACACTGCCGGGCACACTGGAGGCAGCCTCCGATTATTCCTGTGAGTCCCTGCGCTGCACAGCTTGCAGCCCCTTGAAGAGCCTGAACCTGGTGGGTGTGTGGCTACAGTGGCAGGAAAGGCACCCCCACCAGCCTTCTGCCTGGTCTACCTCGTCCCGTCCTGCTCCCTGCCAGCGCAGGCTCCAGACGGCAGTCAGCAGGTGGCCTCGAAGTCCTCTTTCTCCTTCTGTGTCATGCTCTTGTCTTTCTGTCCGCGTCCCATCTAGACTGTACTCCACAGGAGCAAGCGTCTCTACCTTAGTCCCCACGCTCCCCTCTGTGTTGAAATATTAGTAAAATGTATGGACGCACCAAGACACTCCACAGAGCCTACCCCCAGACTGCTGAGCGGACGAAACCTTGAAGGTCTAAATTGAGCTTGAGGTGTGAGGGACAAATATAAGGACCCAACTAATGAACTACTGAAAATGAGGGTGGGAGGAGATGGGCTGTCTCACTACAACTGGGTGTTAATAGCAGAAGCTCTACTGCAACCTTAACACCACCCGAGGAAGTCATCTGTTCAGAAGACGCTAATTGGAACACCGCAGCCTGGAAGCCCAGGGCCACCGCTCGCTCTGAGAGCTGTACACATGATTGTCAGGACACACGCTTCACCTCCCTGGCCTGTGTCAGCTGTGGAGTTCACTGGCTGCACGATTCGTTTACGGGGTCATCGCTCAAAGTTGCTTTTGTGCTCAAGAGGCAGGGCTGATGCTTTTAGCATAAACAGAGGCCCAAACAAAGGAGGCTCAGACTGTGAAAAGGAGGTCAAAGCACACCAAATCCCTCAAGAAGGCTACCAGGAGCCCCTCGAGAGCCTGCGCAATGGGAGGTCACCCAGCCCTCTGGGCAGAGCCCTCTCCAGGTCTAGTATCTGCCCCACCCAAGCTCCCTGGACTCCTAGGGAATGCTTGAACTATTTTTTGTTTCCTTAAAAAGGTGAATGGAAATAGTACATTTATTCAGGACAAATCTACACAGTCAATGTAAAAATTCAGGCCTCTTTGATTGCAAAAGCAGTGTGGTAAAAAGACTTAGCTCCTGTTGAACGCACTGGTATGTGCATGCACCTGTGCCTTCGATCAAAACTAGGACAAATGCGTTAACCATTGACTAAGGTAGTCCATCTCCTTGAAAACACAAAGCCAGTGGGTTGAAAATGAGAAAAGGGATCCAGGGAAGTGAGGCTGCTTTCACAGGAATCTCTGGGCTCTCTGCTTTGTCATCAGATCCATGAGGGCTACAGAGAACCTTCTGTCAATTAGCACAGCTCCAAGAGAAGTGGGGAACATGGCCGCAAATGAGGCCCAGGGAGAAGGCTGCAAGCTGCAGATTGCAGGGGACTCTGGAGGCAGGTGGCAGGGCTTATCTTCTACCTGCTGGGGGACCAGCAAAGGACTGAAGCAGAACATGCTGTAAGCAAACATGCACTTCAGAACAAGCCTGTCAGTGTTAAGGAGGGTGGGCTGGGAGGTGCAATGCTGGAGGCAGAGAGTCAATGAGGAAGCTTCTCCAGTGTCCCAGGAACAAGGAGAAGGGAGTGGAATAAGGACAGCAGGCAGGGGGAAGAGAGACGATCATCAAGGCACTTGAGGCACTGCCAGGACAGGTGGACATGAAGATGCGGGGCCTCTGAACAGAAGATGAAGCAGGTAACACCGCCATTGACCAAGGTGGGGGGATTCAGAGAGAGGAGACATGAGAGAATATAATTCCACTTTGGACAAGTTGAGGTCTGCTTGGAGCCCTCACAAAAACTGCCCAGTGGGTAGCGGCACCCCACCATCAGGCCCAGGAAAAACAGGCCCAGGATGAGGTTGGCACTGGAATCACAGGGTAGAGGAGCTTGCTTGGGTAGACTACGTGGAGTGAGACAAGAAGACCAAGACAGAGCTCTGGGGACAGAGCAGATCAGGGTCCTCACAGCCATGGGTGGAGAGAGCGTCAGGAAAAGGCATCAAGTGCTGCAAAGCTTAAGAAAGACGAGAAGAAGCAAGACTGGGTGGTGCTGGTGACATTTACCAGGGTAATTTCAGTGGAGTGGAGGGGGTGGAAACCATATTGTTGTGGGTCGAACAGTGAGTTGGAAGTGAGGAAAGAGACTAAATATGGACAATTCTCTCTAGAAGCTCACTGTGGAGGGGAGAGAACATCAGGGCATGGCCAGGATCAGGAAAGGTTTTTATTTGAGATGTGGGACCCATTTATCTACTGCAGTGAAACCAGGAGGGGTCATGAGGGGACAGAACAGAGGAACCCCAGGCCCTCACCACACCAGCTCCCGTCCAGGCTGCCACACCCCCAAAGGCACCTCAGGATCTGGTGCTGCTGCAGCCACCTTCCTTCCAGAGCATCAAATCCTCTCCAATCTGGTGTGGGGCTGAGGGACCACTAAGGCAGGTTATCAAACCTAGCTAGCTACCCACAGAATCTCACAAAGCCTATGGCAATTCTTAAATATATAAATGCCCAAGCGCCACCCGGATCCACCTTCTCAGAGTTGCTGGGAAGTGAGACCAAGGAATCTACCTTCGCAGAAATTCCCCAGTGATTTCTACACACTGGGACTGAGCTGACTTAACATGCCCATGAACTGCATGCCCAAGAGCCCAAGAAAGCACGAGAAGATCTCAGCTCCCACCCAGAACTGGCTGACCCCAAGGTCTGCCCATCACTTTTGCCCTCAGGCAAGTCAACACTGATTTGCTAAGTTGGAGAGAACGGAACTCTCATCCACCAGCCTTCCTCTGACAGAGCAACAAGACAGAACCCTTTGTCTCCCTGAAGTTGTCTTACTTTCCTCAGCAGGCCAGGAAGAACTGCAGGGATAGAGGCCAGCAATCATCTAGCCCAGGTCATACTCCCTGAAGGGGACCGCACGCGGCCAGAGCCCGGAAGAACATACTGGCGGTGACACCAGCCTTAACGCTGGGCCCAGAGCTGGAGCAAAACATGAACAGTGCCAAGAAGTCACACACCCTGTTTGGCTGAGAGCCAGGGGAGCCACACGCGTGTCTAGCACTCCTATTCCCAAGTCAGCGCAGCTCCTGTGAAACTGGCCGTGCCGTCTGGAGCTGACAGGAATTCAGGCACTGCAAGCTCGGAAGACCTACAGGCTTGCCAAGCTCTGGAGGGGCGATGGGAAGAGAAGGGCGTCTGAGCATGGCCTGACCAAGGCATGGCCTGACCCCCAGCTGCCTCCACTTGGGGTGTGGAGCGGGGCAAGCACGCAGGCTGCAGCTGTGACTGAAAACAATGGTCACCTCTGTGGCAGACACGAGGCGACAGCCTCCCGCTGCAGAGCAGGCTCCGAGGTAGCCGCACCCTCCAAGAAGGGCCATCAGCATGTTCGGTCCTTTAAATCCTCACCAGCTGAAAGGCCAGAACACTCAGCTGACTTGGACTAGGGAGATCTGGGTTTCTAAGGAGTTCCAGCCAAGAGGTCAGGTGTAAAGAACATGAACTGTGGACCCCCTTAGTCCTGTGAACCAACGAGGTCATTTGAGAGAGAGAGAACCTGGGCAAATAGGCAGAGTATGTCAAAAAGCGGCCAAACTCCCCATAGAAAGGTTTCTTAACTCTCCATTGCTTCAGAAATATACTAAGCGCCCAGCCAAAACTGACTTCTAGCAGAAGACATAAGTGACCTCACCCGTCTCATCTCCTGTGTGTTACACGCAGTCTTTAAATCTGCCTAGCATGTAGAGCTGTGTTCTAAGGAGGGTACAAAGGCAACTTTGATCACTGACATACACACGTTTGATATACACAGTCCTCATCTTGAAGCAGAGCCTGTAATGATCTGATGTTCTTTGGGGAAGTGTTGTAAATTTATAAAATCCTAAGTTAGCCCCAGAGCCTACCTGGTGCCCCTCTCCGGGGGGTTTCCTTATGCTGCCGGGTCCCCACTACCTCACAGGAAGCCAAAGCACAGAGCCAGATGCCCGTCTGGGTAGTTGGCAGGCCATGGGCGCTGCTGCAATTAGCAAGCTGGATCATGATTCAGCATCCGACGCGGGCAGCCTCCGCAGGAGCAGAGCGGACAGCTTAAAAATAGCAAAGCCGAGCTGCATCTCCCGGCCCAGGCTCCACATGAGGCAGGTGCTGCCGGCAGAGCCTGCTGAGGGTCCTGCCACCACCCCCTCCGGCAGCACCTTCCAGCTGTGCTGGCCAAGTGGGAGGCAAGAAGGTGGCTCCCCACAAAGAACACCCCCAGCAGATGTGCTAGCCCCAATCCACTGACAGGTCCCACATGTTTGCAGGTGCAAGTCTTATTTTAAACACAGAGGGGCAACCGGCATGGCTCCTCCACCCCAGCCCATCCCAACCATGACCACAGTTGTGCAAGCAGCCACGCCAGATGCAGACTCCCAGCTCCCCTCTCTCTGGCCAATAACCAGTGAGGATGCTGCTCTCAGCCTGAGGGAGGAGCACAGACATCTTGTCTAGCGGGAAGAGGTGAAATTTTGCATTCAGAGAGGCCTGGGTTCAAACCCATCTCAAACTTCCTGCTCGTCCATCACGACCCCTCACTTCTTGGCCGAACGATGCCAGCTCTGTGTCCGTTACGAAGCAGAGCTATGATCACAATTTGATGGTCATGTCAGGAGTAAATGAGATAACCCAGAGAGCACTGAAGAGGATGCACAGCAAAACTAAGTCTCAAAAAGGTCAACAGGTCTTGCCTCGCCTAGTGTCTTCACAGTGAAGGCTGAGGTGGGTTTGCCGGGGTGCACCTTGGGCCATGGCCAGGAGGACAGGCAGAGACATGGAACACACAGGACCGGGGAGCCCAGCAGAGGGTCCTCGGTGTTCTGTTATTGTCTGGTTTTCATCTGTCATTTTCTCCAGGTCAGTGGTAGTTTCCAGATGACACAGCAGTATCTCAGGGGTTGATGTTGCCTTTAGAACTGTTCTGCCCGATCATCCAAAAGGATATTTAAGATACTGGAGAGGTTTGCCATTTTTCTGAGAATACTGGTATTGAATAGATGCCACTTGTCCCAAAATTAATCTACAAATTAGCAAAATGATTCTAAAATGTATCTGGAAGAATAATTTCATGGGAACCAGCTGAGAACATTTTGAAAAAGAAGAGTAATGAGTGGGGATTTGCTCTATCAGGTTTTAAAAGGTACAAGTAGGAAAATAGTGTGGTAATAACACAGGAAAGACATCAAATCAATGGACTATAATAGAAGGGCCAGAGACAGAACCAACTATTTAAATGATTTTAGTATATTATGAAGGTGGTATTTCCAAACAGCAGGAAAAGAAGGGGCTGTTTGGCAAATCATATGGTGCAATACAATTGGCTAACAGATGAAAATAAACTATATCCCACTTTTCTGAATATACATAAATGAGTTTCCAGACTGATGAAAGGTTTAAATATAACAGATAAAATATATAAAGTATAGGTAGCTATTTGAATAACCTTAGATTGGGAAAGAACTTTCTAGGCAACAACAAATAGCAGAAATCACAGAGGAAAAAAAAGGTCAACAGAATTATCATAAATGCAATTAAAAGGCAAGTGGGAAGGGGCACAGATAGAAAGAGGTAAAGATTTCCAGTTATTAAAAAAAATAAGTCTTGGGGATGAAATGAGTAACACAGGGATAATAGTAAATGCAATTGTGCTGCAAAGTGAAAACTGCTAAGAAAAGACAGTATGCAGGCATATTATGGGATCATTTTGCAAGGTATACAAATATGGAATCACTATGTTGTGCACCTGAAACTAAAACAATGTTGTATGTCAATTCTATTTCCATAATAAAAAGGAGCGTTAAACATGTCACTTGAAATTCAGCACTTAAAAGAAAATGAGGTTTGTAAATTTGTAATAAATGATACTGAATTACCAAACACAAGGCAAATAGAAATGGCAAGAATCATGACTATAGTATATGTGAAATATATGTATGTAGTATATGTGAAGGCTTTTTACAAATGAATAAGAAAAAGAAAACAGTTAACAGGGAAATTGACGAAGACCATGAAACAGCAATTCAAACCAATAAATACAAAATGGCCAAGAAGACTAAAGACCTGAGTCTCTCCTCTCTCCAGCCCCAGTGGCCTTCTCGCGGGTTCTTGAACATTCTGTGCTGCCTCCTGACACAAGATCTCTGCACAGGTTCTTCCCTCCACCAGGAACACCCTCTCCCTGTGGTCTTCATGTAGTGATTCCTTCTAGTCTCCACTCAAAGCTAACTTCCCCAGAAAGCCTTCTTTGAACACAACCCCTCAACCTAGACTAAGCCAAATTCCCCAGGTCCCACTTATGAGCATTTTCAAGACCAAGTGCTCTTCTTCACCTCACTTTTCACAGCTGTCATTACACATCCATCTTTGTAATGATCGAATGCTTTTCTCCCCCACTGGACAAACTGTCTCTGTATTTTACTGACCACTGTATGTACAGCACAAAAACTAAATTATAGGCGATGCAGGAAATGGAATAGTATATAGTCGGTTAAAATGTTGTAAAGGATTAATATTTAATAGTACAAAAGATAACATGTTACTAAGTATCAAAACAGGTTACAAAGTACTGCAGATAGAACCATGATGAGGGATGTGTACACAGAGAAAAGAGACATAAATCACCTTTTTTTTTTAAACATTATTTTATTTTATTTTTATGCATACATGAGCTGGGGTACAAGCCAGAGTCGCAGGAGGTGAGAGGATTCACCAGAGGCAGAGTGGGGAGAAGAACAGGCAAATGAACTGAAATATACTACTGAGGGGAGCAGCAGGCAAGGCAGGAGAAGTCTGCAGTGCCATGTGGGTCCCCTCCCTGGCCGGGGATCGAACACGCACTGCTGTGCTGCAGATGCATCACAGTGTGGCGCTCAATCCACTGCGCCACCAGGGAGACCCCTAAATCACCTTTTTAAGAGAGGATTAGAGTGACATTTATTTTCTTTATTTTGCTTATTTTCTTTAACAATGGGGACCACAATTGATGTCAAATATATAAAGGGAAAAAAGTCAATAATGAACACGTGCAAATGTGCACACACAAATGCATATGGCAATTTTAATAAAGATAAAAAGGTACAACTATCCATGATTTTCCTTTCCGGTCCTGGTTCGTTGACAGTGTACTATCCTCACTCCCCACCCACCTCTGTGAACGTTCCCTTGGTCTCCTATGAGGACACTGAGGCAAACAGTGGTTCAAGGCCATGTCTAAGATCATGGGCGTATTAAGAGAAGGAGCTGGGATTCACATCCAGGCCCCCCAACTCTCCCTGTCCCCCAGCCCTCAGAGGCACCAATCACGGGGCCCTATATCCCTCTTCTCCCGAGACCACTGAACGCTGATTGCAATTACTGCTTCCCAGGAGAAGACTCGCAAGTCCGCCTTTATAACCCCAACTTCTCTCTTCCTGTCCTCATTCTTGAATGCCTGCTGGGCAATTCTACCTGCACGTCAAAATTTAAATATCTTACGACCAAACTCATCGTCTTTCTAAAATAAGCTTTTTTCCCTGACATCTCCATTACAGTGAGTGATTCCACTCTTCGCTCTGACACCCACGCTACAAACCTCTGACTGTGGTTTCTTTCTTGGTCTTCTCTAGTCTTTTGAATTCAACCTCTGAAATGCCTTCCCAGGCTTTGTCGTCCCACCCATTCCCGCTGCTAGTACCTCCTCTGGGTTCTCAGCACCCCCAACTTGGAACATCTCTTCCTGGTCACCCACCTCCCTGCCTGGACTCCCCTCCCGTCTAGCCCACCCCCAGTCTAGGCCAGACCAGTCACCCTCGAGCAGGGTTTCTCAAGCCAAGGACACTTGGGGCCGGGGTGCTCTTCATCGCAGGGGGCTCTCCTGCGTTGGGAGGTGTTGTGCATGGGCCTGACCTGTCCCCAAGGCAGCACACACCCTCCACCCGCAGTCACGACAACCACAAATGTTCCCTGACATTCCCAAATGTCCCCCGAGAGGCAAATTGGTCCTGGCTGAGAGCCAGGGCCTTAAAGTTTGCTTCAAACAGCTGCTCCTTTGAGGAACTCGAAGGCTCGGGTGGCCTGCCTCCCACAGGATCCTTAGAAACAGTTTTCAAGAGATCAAGACACTATTTTTCCTACTGGTGACTGCCTTACCCACCTTTGGCCCATGGCCCAAAGGGTACGGGGAAAGAGCATCTATGGGGGAAAAGCAGGCGAATTCACCCTAAGTCTGACATCCCAGGCCCCATGGCTGAGTGTCCGAGCCCAGAGGCGGTGGGCAAGGGGGGCTCCGGGGTCAGGGACAGAGGGCGACCCCAGCCCCACCGCTTCCAGCTCTAGGACCTTGGGTCTGTCCTCTAGCCTCTCTCTGCTGTGTTTTGTTTGAAAAATGAAGATGAAAAAGGAGCCAAATTCATCAGATGAAATGAGTGGAAAAGTGCCCGTCATGAAGCAAGTAATTGATACCCACTATTAATACTATTAATACTATTTATTTCCAGCCCTACTGCCTGTGTGTCTCCAAAACAGGCTCTCAGCTCAGGCCAAAGCGAGTCCTCAGCGGTCAGTGAACACACTTCATGCTGCCCGCTGAGATACCTAATCATGCCCTCAAACCCTCTGCTCTCCACTCCCTCCTGTCGAAATTGTGCATGCCTTTCAAGACCCAACTCAAACGTGATCTCTTCCAAAACCTTCCCTCTTCAAACAAGTCAGAAGCCTTCCTCCTGCTCCGGGACCCCACATCTCTGTCTATGCTCAGCACATTCTTTTTTTTTTTTTAAAGATTTATTTATTTATGCATACAAGCACTGGGGTACAGGCCAGAGGTGTGGGGGGTGAGAGGATTCACCACAGACAGAGC
>JAGFMF010012284.1:344557-380519 GCA_019455555.1 Galemys pyrenaicus
GAAGTACACTGCTGAGGGGAGCAGCGGGCACAGCAGGAGAGGTCTGCTGCACCATGTGGTTCCCCTCCCTGGCCGGCAGCAGGGATCGAACTCGTGCTGTAATGGCTGCGGTTTGCTTCATAGTGCGTTGCTTAACCCACTGCGCCACCAGGGAGGCCCTCAGCACATTCTTTTGTCACAATTACAGGTGACACAATTATTTTCCAACTAAATACATCTCCACTCCCAGGGCAGAAGCCCTACCTTCGGGGTTACCCTGCAGAATCTTAGATAGTGCCCTTGACGTTGCATGTACCAAGCCATTCTACCTTGAATGCGTATTTAAAATGCCTACAGTAAGATGCTTTTATAATACAGGGATTTCTTATCAAAAACAAGCATGTTAAGGCATCTAAATACTCAACCTCTGCTAGCCTGGGTCAGACATTCTTGCTAACACATACTGGTAAGAGCAAAGATTTCAAACTTTTAGCTCTTAGTGACAAGGTCATAAGCAAGTCTGAATTACCATCCCCACATAAGTCACTAACTGCTTCACTGCAGATCTGCTGTGTGCTGGCACTGATGATTTCACCACCACCAGGCTTACTAAAACCTCATGTTTGCTTGCGAGTGTGAGCTGCTCAGCACGAAAGGCTCCCGGTGTGTCTTCTGGGTTTCGGTGTGAGCGAGTTTGGCTCAGGAAGATGATTCACACACACAGTGGTCATGAAACAGGGGGGTCCCAGTCATCTGTAAGCCAGCAAAGGGCCAAGAGTCTGGGTCTCTGTTCCCCAGAAGAAAGAGTTACCCAGTGCATTGCCGGAAACCCAAAAAGAACTGCCAACAGCATTCTGGAAGTGCTCACGAAGGAGCCAGGCACGCTGGCCCTGGGCCAGCCCACAGGCCCCTTGGCACAGCCCGAGGGTGATTAGGGGCTGGGCCCAGCAGAGGGACACTCGGGCACACAAGTCTGGAGTCTGAAGGACAACAGAAGATTTGAATTCTACACAAAAAAGTGCAGGCTTATCTGAGTGCCCCATACAGCTCTAAATGTATTGGAGGGAAATTAAAAGACGTACTTAGTAGTCCACAAGGATATGAAAAGCATTAAGACAAAGAGTGGGGAGGGAGGATGGAACTATCCAGGAAGGGTTTATTTTATTTTTTTAAAGATTTATTTACTTCTGCATACAAGAGCTGGGGTACAAGCCATAGGTGGGGGTGGGTGGGTGAGAGGATTCACCAGAGACAGAGAGGGGAGCAGAACAGGCAGATGGACTGAAACACACTGCTGAAGGGAGCAGGGGGTGAGGTAGGAGAGATCTGCTGCGCCATGTGGGTCCCCTCCCTGGCCAGCAGCAGGGATCGAACTTGTGCTGTAGTGGCTGTGCTTCGCTTCACAGTGTGTTGCTTAACCCACTGCACCACCAGGAGGCCCTATCCATGAAGGGTTTAAATGAATTTATGGAGAACACAGTTTACAGGAATAACGGAAGCAATAATGATAGTATTGGACTGAGCTGTGTTCTGGACCAGTCTTCTTCAAAGCGCTTTTCCATGTACTATCTCACTTAACCAACTCCCTCCCCGCCATGGGGGTCCTGTTGTTATGAACCCCAGCTGTCTGGAGAAGAGCAAATGATGTGATAGGAAAGTCCCAACAGAGAGAGGAGTCCAGGGTTCCAGTCCCAACTGCTCCACTAACCAGCTGTGAAACCAGCAGCCCTCTGCTCTCTGGGCCTTGGTTCTATACCAGTAACCATGACAAGTCTCTAGAAGGCCCTTCAGCGCTCATACTCCAAACCCAAAGGCCCGACTGGGTGGACCACAAATCCGAACAACAGGGACATTGATTATGTCTTTAATATTCATTATGGAAAAATAAAACAGAAGTAAAAAAAAGAGAAACCACTTATATATATATATATGCAACTAAAACATTCATTTCTAACACTGGAAACAGTAGCATAATCACAGTTATAAAGTCTATAATGCTTCAATATGTCATAACAACATGCTGAATTGCAGAGATAACTGAGACAAAAGCATCGCTTTTGCCTGTTTATTGGAATATTTCTCATTCTGCCCACATTTGCAGGGGGGAAAAATCAAGATGAATATTTTCCACACATAATTTTGTATAATAACCCAGGCTTTGGGGACCTGCCTATCATTCATCTCTGAGTCTCCCCCTTCGTCTGGCCTAGTGCCTTGCACATAATAAAGGCACGACGAACATTTGTTGAGCAAACGATCAACTCACCTCTTCCATGTGTATCTATCTTTTGATATTTATAGAGAAACCACTTAATAGCAGCATTTTTTCTTAATGGCAGAGTGTCCGCTACTGCCAGGGTGGATGAGAGCTAAATTCCTCCTTCCGCACTTGGTCCCCAGCACATCTTGAAGGCCAGCCCATAGGCACTTAAATCCCAAAACTTCAAGAGAAGCCACTCCCCAGCCCCTGGAAAACTGTCCCTGCCTCTGCCTCATCTCTACCTGGAATTAGCCCCAGATTCACTCTCAGCAGTTTGTTCTGAACTTGGGATTTTTTCACCATTTCCAGGTAATAACCTAGAATCTGTTGAAAGCTACAGACCCTCTTCAGAGCAATGTGCACCCAAGTCTTCCTCCAAGTCCAGGGGTGCAGTGGGGGATGGTGCACAGACCTCTGCATGCAGCCCCCAGGCATGAGAGTAAGACCCCCTGGTTGTGGCAGGCAGAGGGGGTGAGCAAGAGCGTTAGAGCTCAGCTGACTTGGCCGCAGCCTCCTCGGCTGATCCCCGCAAAGCACTGAAGGACAAGAGTCCTGGGTCTTACACAGTGTACACCCTGAAACGTCTGAGGCAAGCCTAAGTCCATACATCATGCAGATGCTCCATTTGTTTCCACTTAAAATAGAAGGAGGTGGGGGAGGAGGAAAGAATGATTTAAATAGGGGAGAAGAACTTGCTCCCCAAAAGATAAATTTGAAGTGACTTAAAAATACAATCAGACAGAGCCTCCTATTACTGTAGATATTAACCTGTCACTTCTCCACAGGCTAACTCTACATAATAATTCAATATTTACCTGGCGTAAACCAGAGGCGGGCCCTGGGTGGCCTGGGGAGTCCCTCATAATTGATTTTTGAGGGCCCAGCAGCTGTAACTGAATAATGGGAGTGTCTAGCAGTAGGTTGATTAGTTTAGAATGAACACTGCGGCCCTATACTGTAGGAACTCTATAAATGTGAGCTTCTAGGCCATCTCTGGGCCCCACCATCAGCAACTGCACGTCTATATAGAGAAAACCTCAGGAACGTTTGGTGAGTGACTTAGTAAAATGCATGAACAGGAAACTGAACAGTCTGCAAAGCTCCCCCATGCCACCCCCCAACACACTCGCAGGTTTGGGTGGCTACACATTTGTTTATCCTGCTTCTTCCTCCCTTTCTTCACCGAACTGCCACTCTTCTTCAAAACCCAGCTCTGGTATCATCTCCTCCTGGAAGCGTTCCCTGATCTCCCTTAGCTAGGTTAAGAACTCGGGGTCTTTATATTATCTTTCCCTCAAATTAAAATTTGTCTTGTTTTGGTAGCTTCTGTATCATGCAATGACAATTCAAATGTTGAAGCCCTAACCCCCCATGTGACCAGCTGGGACAAAGGACCTATAAGCAGGTAATTAAGGTTAAATCAGGTCATCAGGGTGGCCTCCTGACTGGACAGGACAGGCAGCCTTAGAAGAAGGGAAACCTGCTTCTTCCTCTTTCCCTCCACATACACAGACCTAGGAAAGGTCATATGAGGACATGGCGGGAAGGTGGGCCAAGAAGAGACCCTCTAACAAGAAACCAGACCTGCCTGCAGCTGACTTCAGACTTCCAACCTTCAGAACTGTGAGGAAATAAAGGTCTGCTGTTGGAATCCCCCAGTCTGCAGCATTTTGCTACAGCCACCCAGCTGTCCATAACAGTATCAGCACATGACTCAAGCACCTTGAGTGCTGGGCTGTATCTCATTCTTATTTGTAGTCTCAGTACTTAGTGCAGCCCTTGCGCATAAGTGTCTAATAAATCCCCACTGAGGGGCCTCCCTGGTGGCGCAGTAGGATGAGCAGTGCACTATGAGGCAGACCGCAGCCACTGCAGCACGAGTTCGATCCCTGCCACCAGCTGGGGAGGGGACCCACATGGTGCAGCAGGCCTTTCCTGCCTCGCCCACTGCTCCCCTCAGAGGTGTATTTCAGCCGATCTGCCTGTTCTGCTCCCTACTCTGTCTCTGGTAAATCCTCTTACCACCCGCGCCTCTGGCCTGTACCCCAGTGCTTGTATGCATGCATGGATGGATGAGTCTTTAAAAAAAAATAAAATTGCAATGCAATGATTTTAAAAAAATAAAAAATAAATTCCCACTGAGTAAATGTAAGAGCAGACGAAAGCAAAGGCTGGGAAGACTACCTCACTTTCTGGCCCTGGGGAGTTCAAAGCCGCATTTGAACCCCCATCTGGTCCGTGTAAGCAGGAATCAGACACCTGAGGGGCTGTCACTCAAGCAAAGCCAGAGGCCACGCCTAACACTGTCCTAACCGCCAATCACTGCAGCTCCTGCTGCCCCTGCCCAGATGTCAGCAGTAAGAGGGGACAAGTTTAGAAACAATCAAAAGCTCTACTCAGAGGCATCTTTTATTCATATGGCAGCAGGCAGTGGCTTTTGCACCTGGCCACAGAGCCCTTTAACCCTCCGACCGGGCTTTGCATGTGGTGTTGGGAGTAGACACATGTGCTGTGCTGAGAGATCAAGGAGGGGAGAGCCTGGGGCCCCCCCGAGGAAGCTAATCTCATGCTGGAGGGCTGGCATTAGGATTTGCTCTCTCAGTCTTCTGAATGTCCACCAGTCAGCAGACACGTGTTACATGAGTATCTAGAAAATGCAGGGCATGGTCAGGGGAAAGAGAAAGATGCTCAGTTGTAGACTCCAGCCTCCAGGAGATTTGCTCACTAAACCACAACAAATAAAAATAATGAGGAGCATGAGACAGACTGTCTACATCTACTGAAATCTCACCACACGTCAAGCACCGTCCTGTGTGCTTCCCATATATTAACCTAATTAACCCTCCCAGAAGCTCAACGTCATTAGTATTATTATTCCCATTTTACACGCAGATGAAGACCCTGAGGCAGTTACTGATTAAGTAGTTTGCCCCACATATAAAGCAACTAAGCAGTGGACCTGGGACCAATCCTGAGAGTCCATCTCTAGCACCCTGTTCGTAGTGACCACAGCAAGGTGTCATGTGTATGAGGGCATCTGCATTTTCACCCTCTGGAGTGAGTGGGCTGACAGGGGGCGGTATTGTAGTAGGTTGGTGAAGAGCGTTAAGAGAAAGCACAGCATATAAAGCAGGTGCCACTCAGATGGAAGCAGGGAGCCTACATGTCTTGCTCAGCCAGACCCGTCAGTCCCATTCTGTCCAGGCCCATCTTGTGGGTGAGCCAAGAGCATCCACGTAGATGCCCAGACCAGACCACTTCCATGGAGCTCCACAGTGCAACAACCCATGCTCCTAATGCTCTGAAAGCTGAGAAGAGATGAATCTCAGAGCTAGGGGTGCCCAGCGCCAAGAAGGAGATGGCGCAGAGGTGCAAGCTGTCTCCTACGGGATGGGATGGCTGGGAAGCTAGGAAGGGGCAGGAGGGAGTCTGGGTCAGCTGGAGGAACAAGCATGCAGCAGCTTCAATTTGGATTTTGCTCCCCCCTTGTTTTCCCAGGTCAATGGAGCACCCTCAGTGCATCCCCTTTCTTCTGCAACTTATAACTTGTAATGAACATGTGCCCACCTTGCTCTTCAGTTTTATGAGAGCGCCTTGTGTGTACCTTAACCGTTAATGGTACTGAAAAAAACAGGAGTTAAAAGTACATGGAAGGTCCAAGGAGAAATGGGCCCAGTCCCACCTCTTGCATTCCTACGTGTTAGCTTGTGCTGTGTCACCGAGAACAGGACCCAGTTTAGCAGCAACATCAGCACAGCAGGTACTAGAGAAAATGCCAAGTATCAGAGCACGCAGGAGGTGAGACGCGCACAAACCATGTCGCAAAGTGAGGTGGGGGCAGGAACAGGCTCTGGTTTTGATGTATGCCCTGGTAACCACATTGCATGGAGAAAACAGAGGAAAAATGATTTAACAATAGCAGCAAGAGACCAAGGAGCCCGCCCTTGAGTGTGGCTGCAGTGCCCCAGGAGGCAAAACTCACCTGCTACTGAGACAGGGCAGGTTCGCTCCCATTTTTAGTTACTCTGCGTGTCTGGGGAGCCCCCAAAGAACTGGGTCTTCCTTCATCTGGAGATGACAAAGGGCCAAAGCTCTGCATGCTCATTACCATGTAAATGAAAACTGCAGAGGCAGATTTTCAGCAAAGCCACTCTCAAGGGGATGAATGCCCTGCTATTTCTCATAAAGCCACGCAAGACCCTCTTCTCTTAATTCAAAGCCTTCTGATCAGGTCATGCTTTAAGGAATCCTTCCCCAAATCAGAGCCCTGGAATTCCAGGAGCCCACTCGTGGCAAAGGGCTAGGACAGTTTGGGTCCAAGAAGAGGCTGTAGCCAGAAGCCCTTGGCCAGCTAATGGGCCGCTTTCCTAGAGGCCACTAAGGCTGCAGTGTCCACAGAGGAATTCCAGGCCTCCGGCAAAGGAATAGCAATCCCAAGATTCCCACTCCACAAGCACCCCAAAGTAGCATCCTACCAGCAAAGCTTTAAAGAGGTACAGTCTCAGGAATTAGAGTGTGCTGCCGGGTGAGAAGACACATCCACTCAGACCACGCGCTTAGTGATTCTCTGGCTCCAAAAGCAACCTCTGCTACATCCAGCTCCACCATCTACTTGAGCCTGAAGTTGCTGGCCACTGTGCCCAGATGCTTCCAGACACAGAGACGCACACAGGCGAAGGGGGACAGAGAGGGACATGTGGAGCAACTGCCTCCCTCCCGGTCTGCTGAAGCACCTATAATCAATCACTTGCCTGCCTCACATGTGTAGTTTCTTTTCCCCCAGAGGCCTCTGTGAGCACACAAAACGGGCCGACTGGGCTTGAGCCAACAGCCATTGAGAAGTTCCTCTCAACGGCATAAGGACCTTCTCCATCCCCAGACGCGACTATTCACTGAAGCCGGCAGCAGGGACCCAGCACAGACCGGCACATCCCACTTTGCAGCAAAAGAGCTCCTCCAGCTGCCTGGCATCGTGTCCACACAAAATGAGCTTTCACGGGGGTCAGGATCCACACGTGGGGAGGCGTTTACATGCTGTGCAGAACATCCCTTCCCCTCCCTTTGGACACAGAGAGGCAAGCGGCGAAAATGGCCCTAGGCGCCGGAGAGAGGCCTCCTTCCAGAGCCGTTTGTATTCCTATCTTCTGACCTGCCTCCTCTCTACTCACACATCCCCACCCCCTGTGAAGAGTAGAGGAGCAAGTTTTATTGCCCCTGATTTACAGATGAAGAAACCATAGCATGCAGAGGTTAAGTGACTTGCTTCAGAGGTGACAGCTGGTCACAGGGGGTGGGGGTGGCAGAGGGAACACTCTGACAATTGTACCTTTGAAGATTAACTGACGGCCCTAGAAGACTGCGTCTTTGAAGGACGGAGGACAGGCTGCCGATGGACTCATGTAGGAAGGACCTGCACCTGCATCCAAAGCACTGTGCACATAAAAAACCCCAGTGCCCCAGCAGTGCGGGGGAATGGATGTCAGCAGGGAGGGCGCCCCCCCGTCCCCGCACCAACAGTGCCCTCACACACAAGGTCCCCTCTGCTCAACATCCCCCGGAGAGGAAACACTCAAAGCTGCCCATGGCCCTCTGGTGACACCGCCAGACCTCTTCTGTGGTTAGCTCTGTGTCCCCTGTGAAGGCCGAAAATATTCCGATTCTTCTGCAGCCCAGCCTCAAACATCTCTATGCAGATTCTCCACCCTCCTCCCATCGCCTGGTCTTGCTCTCCTTTCTTGCAGCTGGTACGGGCATCCAGAACTCAAAGAACTTAAACATCACCCTAGAAACAACCCCACCTGTCCCAAATCAGATTGATCATCCATAGCCAGGACTAAGATGTTGCTAGTTGGTTCTGTTGTTATTAGAACTGTCACTGCCAATACTGGTATTATGAGCACGTTCCTCACCCTCCTTACTGGCGCCTGCCTGGCAAAGTAAACGTAGATTTTTCCTGGGTTTTATTATCAAACGTCTTCTGTGTTCACTCTACCCACTCTTCTGGGGAAGCCCAGCCTCTCCTGCAGTCCCACAAGCTCTCCGTGCAGATGACACACAGATCTACTACTTCTCTCTCATCTCTCTTCCTGTGTGCCAAGCCAAGTTTTCAACGGCCTGATGTACAGATGGTACCCAAATGGATGTCCCGCAGGCAGTGCAAGCCTCCTCATCCAAAATGAACTCATTAGTTTCTCTCCAAATGACCAGTGAATGTTCTTCCTCTTCCTCCATCCCCACATGCAGCCAGCTGTCTGGCCTCAGTTAGCTCTGCTTCTTTGTGTCTCTTATGTGCATTTATTCCTCACTAGTTAAAGCCCTCATCACATCCCTCGGGGCCAATGCAGGAGTTTCCCAACTGGCCTCTGCAATAATACTAGTTCTCCAAGGACAGAGCTTTATTCTGTTCCCTGCTGTATCCTCCATCTCGTCACTGGTAGATGTACAATAAATCTTGAATAAAGCCCAATCTCCCCTCTGCCTTCCATATTGCTGGAAAAATTCTTCTCTGAAACAAAGAATAGATCATGCCAAGCTCCTGAAGATATATTTTGTAGCTTCTCGAGATGACTGCAACATAATGTTCAAATTCCTAAGCATTGCAGCTAGGTGGGCATGTGGATCCAACCCCTTTCCAGCTTCTTATCATGTATGTGTGTGTGTGTGTGTGTGTGTGTGTGTCTTTCTCTCTCTCTGTCCTTCCTCAAGACTTCCCTGAGCTATTCCTTGTCTTCAGTTCATATTCTTTCTCATTCAGAGTATCTACTTATACTGTCCTCTCTCTGGGGGGTGGGGGGGTGGGGAGGAGTACCTCTCAATACCTCTACCTGGAAATTTTTTTTCATTGTTCAAGACTTTGCTCATGTCATCTTCTTTGGTTAGCCTTCCTCTGCTCCTCCCCCTTCCTTGGAGTCCCTGGGATAAACCTCCACCACAGGACCCGCCATACTGTACTGTGATGGAGGGAGAGTTCTCTGGGACCCCGGGAACAAGAATCAGCGAATACCTAGTGATCTCCGCACACATCTGCTGTGCCCTGTGCCCTGGTAGGATGATACATTTGTTAGGTTTTCAGGACAAAGGAAGGTCTTGGCAGGGCAAATCTTAATACAGTGGATGTAACCACTGAATGATGATGTTACCTCAAAGAGTAATGATACTTCCTTCTGTTAAGGCATCTGATTCCCACAAAAACTACAGGAGGCAGATGATCCAAAAGTCATCCCCATTTCACAGATAATGAAACTGAGAGAGCAATTAAGTTACTATCTCTTAGCCAGGTGGTGACAGTAGCAAGAAAATGTGTCCTATTTATGGGACCCTCCGCCTCTCCAGCACTTTGCCTCAAGAAATGAAAACATCTCCACCATGTCAGTCTTATACACAAGCACTTCCCATCAACAAAGCAATGATGTCAATAGAAGGGTGATAGGAAATATCTGGTCCCCCATTTACAATCCAAAGGGGAAAATGTGAGCATGTCACACAGCCCAGACCATATCCTGCTCCTGCTCTAAACGCTTCCAGTAGATTCCCCACCATCCACTGGGTAACTTCAGAGTCCTCACCAGGGTGTCCAAGGGCCCGTATTATAGGGTTCCAGTATTTACCCTGCTACTCCACTGCTTTCCTCAGGGTATACGATGTTCTAGATTAACGCATCCACGCTCTGCTCCCTGAATAGTCCAAGCCTGAACTACCTCCACACCTCTGTACAGGTATCTCGCCCTCTGAGGTGCTCTAACCACTCCCCAGCCTCAGACTCCAGCTGCGATGTCACCTTTCTTAGGTTGTCTCCTGATTTCTCCTCCAACCTCCAAGACCACGTCCAACAGATATGGCCTCCACCACCACGAAGCCCCTGCACTTCAGTAACTCACCAGTGGTAATTATTTTCTAAATGGTGTGGCAGTAACTAGCCATCAACCAACATCAGCGGAGCATCTACTGGATGTCAAGTTCTGCAGGACAAGAAAACAAAGTCAAGGTTCTTGCCTGCAGTGGACTCAGCTTAGCAGATGAGACAGCACCAGGACACCCAGTGCAGGGGGAGCCCATGCGAGGGGCATGATAAGAGACTGGGGGAATATGAAAGACATCATGGCATCTTAAGTTGAGCCTTAAAAAGAAATTTGTTGATTGGTTAAAAGACAGAGAGTAAGGACGGGTTCTTCTAAGAAAAAAGAACATCATACAGGCTAGGGGCAGGCACTCAGTAGTCACTGAATGAAAAAGCAAAGGCCTGGAAGATTATGGCATTGATTTAGCCCCTCTCACTGCTAATGTGTTTGCTGAGCACCTTCTTGATTTACATCCCTCACACCAACTCAGTAAGGTGGCATCATCCTGGTTTTATGGAGGAGGAAACTAAGCTTTTCAAGACCTAAAGCCCCAAAGCCCCCAAGAACTCAGCATGTATTCCAGTAAGACAGGATGTGCTCATGGCTCCACTTCAAGGACCAACTTACAAAGTCTTAGGTCTCTTCCTCTAAGCCTCTGGGACCACTCCGAGCCTTCTGGGGAGTAGAGAGGAAGAGAGCAGCAGCCCTTGCAGGTTCTGGGAACAGTGGGGCCTGGTGCTAGCCCTCTGAGGATATTTGGTCTTAGTGGCCCCAAGTGAGGATCTTTCCCCCTACCCTATGAAAGACAACCTGGCAAGAGACACCTAAAAGTCACCGTAGCCCACCCAGGCCCGTGAAAGCCCTATATGCCTCCAAGAACTGACCTGAATGCCTGACTCTCCGGGCCAAAAGAGTTATTGTTTGGACAAAACAGAACTCCATCTCTGTTGATGGAGTTTATTTCCCCCTTTTCTTCATTTCTTTGATCATTTTCTTAGTTTCTCCCTTTCAACTTCAGGCTTTTTCAGTCATACTCGTATTGGGCGCAAGCTTTTTTCTCCTAGCTGAGACTATTCTATGCTGCTATTCGGTGCTCCACTTCCATTGAAAGCAATCAAAAATGAAAATTCTCATTTCAGAACAGTGTCTATTAAATATGTTCCTTTTTGTGGATAAGAAGGGGGGGAGCACTCTCTGAGGGCTGATTTTCTGCTCTATGTGTCACCTACAGATTAGATACTGGGTCAGCCTTTTGCGCTCTCATGGGCCATTTGCATATGGTAATTGAGAGTATTACCAGAGTCAGGAGTCAGAACCAACTTATTTTAAGGAACGCCTCAGTCCAAAGCATTACTCATCAAAGTGGGGTCCCAGCACTAACACCGACTGCATCGCTGGGGAGCTTGTGGGAAACGCAGGTGGTCAGGCCCTGCCTCAGACCCAATGAACAGAATCTGCCTTGGAGAAAGACCCCAGGTGATCTGGAGACACATTAAAGTTTTAGAAACACAGGTCTAGAGTTCAGGTGAATTTCATAACCCTCCCGGAGCTTCTGTGTGTGGTTTCTTTCCTCAGAAATTTCTGTAGCGTGAACTCCACAGAACATGCCCCTCTACTCTGCTCCACCCAACCTGTTTCTCCACAGGAGAATTTTCCAGAATTCTGGTAAACATTCTTCCAGAAATCACACTCTCAGACCAAAGGACGGGAAGCAGAGACAAAGCTGGTGGCGGGCCACTGCATCTGATACTAGAGGCAGCTCCGAATCCAAGCAGACACGGGCAGCCCTCGCCCTCACCCTCTTGTTCAAGGCTCTGGATCTTTTTAGTTGGTGTCTTCTCCCCGTGGAAGAGAGGGAATGAAGACACGCTGTACAACTGCATGGCTGACTAATGTGACACCGAGGGGGCTGTGCTATGCACCAAGCTCTGACATCTTTGAGGAGGATGCTCTGTAAACACCACGGCAGAACCAAGTGTACACAGCCTTAAATCTGGGCTGTGCTGAGACCTCACACTGCCAATAACAACAACCAAGACATAGGCAGATGAATCTGATTAATCTGTCATCTGTGGGGAAGAGGGGGACAGAGAGGCTGGAAAATCACGTGGACCTGGTCTGAGGCAATGAAGCTAGAACTGGAGGCTCGAGAAGGCAAGGACATGAGCCAGCCCTGCTCCATGCTTCCGTCCACCATCCCACTCACCAGGAAGCAGACCTAAGGCCCAGGGCCAGACGGCGGCTGTGACCGGGCACAGGGAGGCCACGCTGGTGCTGCTCTGGCATCCCTTTTGACCTTGTCCTTTTTGAAGCAGAAACGTGCCTCAGAGACATCTTTGAAATGTTTCTTATTTCTAATAAAAATAAGAGCACCAAAAAAGTTATCCCTCATTAAAAAAACAAACAAAATCGCAACCAGGTCCCTATCTGTTCCAACAGACATGCACATCACAGAAAGTGCTATTATATACCAAGTATCTTCCAGATCTAAGTGGAAGACCTGAGTTAGCATGATGAAGACCTGAGTTAGCATGATGCGATATCAAAACCAACTTGTTATTACCCTCCCACAGTTTCACCGATTTTTTCCCTCCCTTTTTTCTATCTTTGTCTCAGATCTCTGAAACAGCAACATTTAAAAACACTAGAGTGGTGTATCTGTAGCTATTGGCACTGTTTTTCCACCAGTTATCATTCATTTATATGTTTAAAGTAGTTGAGCTCTGAAAGCAGGACTCTGTCCTTGCAGTATGTCCACATCCGCAAGTGCTCACAGAGAATCGCAAATGGACAGCAATGAGCAGTGGAGACAGAATTTTAGGTTGGGAAATTCAAGCAGGAGCTCCATCTGTCTTCCTCTACCACAAACAGAAGATAGACCCAGGCAAATATGTTATAGATAGCCCGTGGAGACTGAGGCTATCAGTTTTAGTTCGGCTGACTTCCACCTCATAGAAAAGCACTGGCTTTATCCCCTTCCCCGCCTCCCCCAAAAACCAGATCTGATAAATCAAGCCATCCTCCCAAACACCCCTGAAGGAAAACCTCCACATCCCCGCCCAGCCCCCACAGGCACAGACATGCCTGCTCACACCACCTCCCAGGCAAAGTTAACTTTCAGATAAACCTGCCAGTCTGGTCCTGTTTTCAGATCCTGCACATTCACAATTCTTGCCCACATTCAGAGGCTGAAACCTGACCCTTCTGCTGAGGGCACGGAGCAGGGTCAAAGGTCCACAAACACACCTTAACCACACATACAAGACTTGAATAAAAAAAATCTCTCTTGGCAAGAGTGAGAATAATGGACCAGGCTTTACAGTCTTTCCTTTAGGAAAGCCAGGCTGGGAGGCTGGTGGGAAGCTCCAGACAGAACGTGGGTGTGTGAATCTGTGCGGGTTCCACAGAGGAATTTTCTGGGAACTCCAGGGGTTTTGAGGAAAGGTAGTTTTAGATTTGACTCCTCCGGCTCTTGGGTACCTCTGAAGTCTGTTTGGGGGAGTGGCAGAGCTATGCTACCAGTCGGGCTACCCCTCCCAGCCGTCCTCGGTCCTCCCGGCCACAGCGGGGGTCACTCACCGCCAGTGAGCTGTGCAGGGCCAAAGCACAGCGCCAGCTGAAACCACAGGATCACCGCCAAGAGTCTCTGGGGGGACTGAGGCTGCTGCTGCTGCTGTTGCTGC
Organism: Galemys pyrenaicus; assembly: GCA_019455555.1. NCBI lineage: Eukaryota > Metazoa > Chordata > Mammalia > Eulipotyphla > Talpidae > Galemys > Galemys pyrenaicus. The sequence goes on from JAGFMF010012284.1 coordinate 358,318, forward strand.
TCTAAAAATCCATCTCCATTGCTCGGGTTCATTCCATGATACATCTTTCATCCACAGAGGGCATCCGGCTTGCAAGCGTCTGCAACCAGGAACGAACACGACAATACTCCAGGCTGCTAGGGGGCTCGGGGACCAGGTTCCCCCTCCTCCGCCCCAGGACCCAGAGCCTCGGCTTCCCCTGTTCCATCTCCACTCCTCCCCCGCGCGGCCCCCGCCCCCTTTCCCACAGCGAGATCCCCCCGCCCCCAGCTTCCCCCTAGCACGGTGTACACTGAGTAACAGCCGCCGCGGGATGCTGCGCGTGCGGGAGCGATGGAGGAGGGGAGGGAGAGCAGGGGTTAGTGCACAACGGCTCTGCGCCTGTCCCCCGGATCCAGAAGCTGTTACCATAACAGGAAAGTCTAAAGCCTCCCAGCGTCTCGGGGCTGATAAAAACACTTTTCCCTGGGCCTACACATTTCACTCTTAGGAATCTGACGATGTGACACCGAGCCCCCCTGCTACTTCAGTTTTTCCCCGGGATCGGGATGGGTCCTATTGCCCAGTCCCCCGTGAGATTCCTCTGCGCTGTCACAAAATTGCCCCTCGGAGAGCAGACCCGAGCTCCAACTCCCGGCCCCCGGCCAGCGCGCGCCTCCCCGGGATGGAAAGCCCCTTCCCGGGCTCTCGATCTTACCTGTGGGTCTCATGCATGCAGCTTCCTTCCCTCCTCCGCCTCCTCCCCCCGCCAGTCTAACCCGCATCTGTGCGCGACCTCTGCTGCCGCCGCTGCGCGAACAAGCGAGACGGAAGCCTCGCGGCGGCGGCGGCGGCGGCGGCGGGCTCCAGCTTCCCCCGCCCGCGCTCTCCCTCCCCCGGGCTCCCCGGGCGGACGGGTGCGGGGGGGCCGGGAGGGGAGGACGGCAGCTCGGCCCGCGCGCCCCCGAGCGGCGCCCGCGCCCCCGCTACCTGCGTTCGCGAGCGCGCGGCGGCGGCGGCGCAGAAAGAGGGAGGCGGCATGGGGCAGGGCGGGGGCGCGCGGCCCGGGCGCGCGCGGCCGCGCGCTTCCGCCCACCGAGCCGGCGCCGCGGCAGAGGAGGGGACCCGACGGGCACGGGGAGGGGGCAGGCACCCGCCGCTGCCGCCGCGACCAATGGGAAGTCCGCGCGCCTGCACCTGTCGGGGCGCGAGGCGCACCCGCACGCGCTGGGCTGCCGGGGCCCGGGCGCTGGACGGCGGCCCCCGCTGGGGCGGCGCGCGAGCCCCTGTGCCCGCCGCGGCCTCGGTCGTCCTCCGGTGCCCCGGGTGCGCCGCGCTGCGGGGCGTGAGAGCGCTGGGCTTCCGGCTGCTCGGCGGCGCTGGCTCCAAAGCGTGGGGCAGGAGTGCGCGGCCCGGCAGACCCTCACCGCCCACAGGGTTATCTTGGCGAGGGGGCGAGAGGGAGAGAGGATTCAGTTGCTAAAGTCTTATATTCCGAGTTACTCCCGCACCCCCACCCCACCTGCACCCCGCCAAGGGCTCCGCGCGTTCCCTGGAAGCCCGAATGACAACCTGAGGTGGCTGAAAGACACGCTTTTTCTCTCCTCAGCCCCCTGGGGTATTCGCCCTTTTGCGAGCTGCTGCCGAGGACTCTTGGTTGGTCTTGGACTAGCTCTGGCCCTTCCCAGCAGCACCCCGCGGGGGCGCTCTCCTCCTGAGAGGGATCAGTGCTTCTGCTGAAGAGAAGGGCGGCTTCTGTGGTCACCTCGCAGGAAGGAGCTCCAGGTGTTTGCTGCCACAGTTCCCACTGGAGCGTGTTCGCCTCTTCCACGCTGGCGCCCACAGCAGAGCCTGCTGTCCCTCCCCAAGACTGGGCTTCTCTCCAGGCTACCTGGCTTCCAGGCCCAAGTTTCCAGCCACAGTAGTCGAGGGGTGTGAGCTAATGAGATGGTGCCGTCAGGCAGCACTTTAGAACCATCGGCACCCCATTATTCTGTAGCAATTTGTGGCTATGAAAGCCATGTTTCTAATGTCGCCACCAAATCACCGCTTGCTTCTATCAGTTTCCCAAAATCTCACAAATTGATGGTCGTCGGGAAATTACAGCTTTCACTGTGTCAACTCACTGGGAGTAATTTTAACAAATTCTTTAAGGATAGATTAACTTAGGAGATCGGTATTTTTATTGGGTGACTGATTGATTTTTGCTTCATAAAATAGAGATGGCGGCTTTGCACAGTTAAGTTTAAGATCCTGCTAAACTTTTGGGGCTATACTTTGGGGCTCCCTTCTTAGTTGGCCAGTCCGCCACATTTCCAAAGTTCTATGAAGCACTATCACTAACCTATTCCTTTTTTCTCAGTAAATTTTCTAAAGCTCTTCTAATAGCCATCACGTCAACAAAGCACAAAAATATTTGTCAACCATGCACATGTTTTTACGAATGAAAGAGATCTATTTAAGTGCTATTGAAATCTGTTCCTCAGCTAGAGTTCAATCCATTTATACAGAAATTATCAGGATTGAAAGGAACAGCCAACTTTATCTGATCCAAACACCCAATTTAACCTTGACTTTCTTCTCTCACATTTCTAATAAGTGGTCATTCAACCTCATCAAATACCTCTTGAGGAAGCCTGTTATATTTGCCAACAGCTCTCTTAGAAAAGCCTTTCTTATATTGAACTGAAATCTACCTCCCTGAAACTTTTACCTATTGGATCTGGCTCTCCCCTCTGGTCCCACACTGCTAAATCAAATTTCTCTTCCTTGAGACAGCACTTCATCCATTTGGAAATGGCTTTATGTCTCCTTGAATCTTCCTTTCCCTGGGTTAAACTTAGCTACTTCCTTCAATGTGACAATTCCTAGACTCCTCACCAATCTTACAGTCTTTCCCTAGGTAACTTTCAATTTCTCAATGGCCACCCACCCACTCATAGTAATATAAAATTTATTTCCAGAAAAGGATTCTACTTTTCTATTTGATGGTTTCTGACCAGTGCACCACACTACTGGAACTGCCTGTATTTTAAATACTGTGCTTCTATTAATTCAACTTAAGGATACACTGTTTGGAGAGCAGCTCTAAAAGAAAAACATTTTGTTAGTTTTTTTAAAACATTATCTCATGTATCAGTTTACTAGGGTTGTGATAACAAAACACTACAGGCTGGGTGACTTAATAGATTTTTCTTTTTTTTTTTTTTTTGGTTTTGGAGACTGAAGTCTGAAATCAAGGTATCAGCAGGTCACCTCCCTGTGTCCGTGTGTGTGTGTGTGTGTGTGTGTGTGTTGTGTTGTGTTTTGAAGCTGGAAATCATGGGCATGTCTGGAGTCCAAAGGGGAAACCCAAGGCAAACAGTTTCCCATCTGTCAAGTGAGGCAGAAGTTATACAAATTAGTTCTCATGTATCCCTGGTGAGAACCTAGTCATGGCCATACCTAGCTGCAAGACAAGCTGGGAAATGTAGTCTTTATTGACACCAGGGATCAGAAAACAGAAGAGAATGGATTGGTGGGGTCAGGAGAAACTAGGAGTATATTACACACTCTGTGAAGGATATAGTTTGAGATTTTTAATAAAGTGGACAGAAAAGTTCTGGGAAAGTGACATTTAAATAAAATCCCGATAGTGAGGTAGTGAAATATGCAGTTTTCTGAGAAAGCATATCCAGGTAGAGAGGAAAGCAGATGCAAAGTCCCTGAGGCAGGAGCATAACTCTTACGACAGGAAACAGGAAGGGCATCAGTGAGGTGAGTGAGCAAGTAATGGGGAGAACCTGGGAGAGGAGCCTTGGACTGGAGTGTTACCTGCCCAGGGACCTGGAAGGCCTTGGCAGTGATCTAGTTTTTGCTCAGAGTCAGAATGGTCAGTGGAAGTTCATGGGCATAGAAGTGACATGATGAGACTTGAACAAGCAGCGCCTGGAGGATGTATGTCCAGCACCGATCACTCACAGTCTACCACTCGGCCCTGTCACGCGCTCTCCTCCTCCGTCTCAGCTCCTGGGCTCTTGGCGCCCAGGGTGCCAGCTCCCATGACACACTGCTTCACGGTCCTTCCCAAGTCTTGGTCCTAAATATCAGCCCAGTGAAATGATTCAAATTAGCTTATTCTAAACCAACACCCTGATTCACTTGTTCCCTCCCACAAGAACCACAATGTGGGCTCTCGCCTGTGTTCCCACCCAGACCCTCTCTCTGCTCCTGACCAGCTAAGGCGCTGCCCAGCAGGCCCTGCATGGTGCGCTGTGCCTCATTTCCAGGGACCAGTGAGTATGAAACAGTTCTTCTTTAAAACCATCATTTCCATGTCTCCTCGTCTTACCACACCTGGTTAAAACAAATCCTAGATACCCTTAAAGCAAATACCACAATTGAGGAGGGTAGAATGACCCTGCACTTGCTCCATTTGTTATTATCCCTAAAGAAGCCCTGGCACATTTGCCTTGACATTTCATCCATTAAATGAAAATTAGATTAGTGCTTACCACCTTCACCTTTGAGGGAATTAAATGGAATTATACCTGGAAAGTATCTGAAGCATCCTCAGGCCAGCAGACCCACAGATAATTTTGTAATGGCAGAAAATTGGATACAACCTAAATAATGGAATGAATAAATAAATTGTGGTTTGGTCACACTAAGGAATGTTGTGTAACTGGTAGTATAAATTGGATTTCCATGTAAGAGAGCTCTATGGAATATTTTTCCTAAGCTAAAGAAGCAAATTATGGAACAAAATGTACTAGAAGACATTATGGAAAAAAATGCTATCGATTTTCTCAGAATAGCTGTGAATGCAAAGGAAAAAAGCCTGACACAAGGCACAGCAGACAGCAGGGTCACAAGGTTGGTGAGAGCAGATGCAATTGTTAGGGAGAGATGGTCAAAAATTTAGTTTTATTTCTAAGATTTTAATTTTAACATTTAACTTGTTTGTTTTTTGGTGAGAAGACTATTAGGTAATGCTCACATAATTAAAAATTAGTTTGAATGTATGAGAGCAAAAGATAAGCGTAGAAGAGGGGAAATTCACTTTGAGAATACCATGTATTGATAGAATATTTTTGAAAGTAAAGATGATGGAAATCTGTCCGCCTAAAGTGTCTTTCAACTGAGGGCTTCCTTTAGAAGGAGAGGGGAAGGTTGCTCAGAAAAGGGTAACTATTGAGCTAGGCGGCCATTTTGAAGCAGACCAGCCCCGTGTCCCCCTCCAGAGATTTCTCTCTTCATGGGGGGCTGAGAGGAGGGGAGTTGGAATGGCTCCAACTATGCCAGGGACGGGGCTGCCCATGTCTCTCTGGAAGGTTCTTCATTCCATACTATATTCTTAGCAATGGATTGGTCATTTTCTTGTAATAACAGTGGTAATTATGGCATTAACAATGGAAGATAAACCAAAACAGTAGTGCCAATGTAACAGAAGTTTCTTTCTCCTTTGCGGGAAGTACGGGGAGATGGTGGGGGAGGAAGTGGTGGGGGTATGATTGGAGAAAGTCTGTCACAGCACTTCCATAGCACCAGACAGAAGGCAGCTTTGTTACCTTAATCACATGCTTTGTAAGAGCCTCTGGTCTTTCCCATTTAAGCTCTTTTATAAGATGGTGGTACCTGACACCATGACACTCATATAGATGAAAGCAGAAGTCTTTGTTGCTAGAGCTCCAAACAAGAGAAGGTTACCAGGCAGGTCGTACTTGGAACTGCAACAAGGATAGAGCAAGAGAAGAGCTGGAATTCTAGGGTGCAGCTTATGTGTGCAAAGAGAGGTGGATTGTTAAGGTTTGTTGGCTCCTGTGGATTGGCTAAATTTGAATAACCTCATGACCTTCAGAGGGCTCTGGGAAATAGGGGTCATCCCTCATTGTCTGGTACCTGCCCACGGCGTTATGAGTATAGTAGAGTGAGAATGGTCAATAAGGAAAATGATGGAGGGTGTAGACTTAATTAATGCTCAAGAAGGGGAACTGACCAGCCTCTAGCCAGAGTCTCAAAACTGGGTCAAGAGAGCCCAATTTAAAAAAAAATTATATCATCCCATATGGAAAGGTGGGTAAGGCGTATATGGGTCAAACCTGAAAGCGATTCACATCTACTCTAATGACATCCGACTGGCCGTAATGAGATCATGTGGTCAACTGGTCACATGGTCTCACATAGATGCAAAGGAAGCTGAGAAATGTAGTCTCAGAGACAGTTGTTTCTGGAGGAGAACGGAAGCTCAGATTTCAATGGGCAACTTACAGGTTCTGCCAAAGTACTGTAAATTAATCTGAACTCACATATCTCTTTGCTGACTTTGTTCCCTTCTTTTTTCAGATCTGTTTCATCTGCATGCATGGCAAACTCTTTCAGGGCAAAGAGCATCATGTTCTCTTGCTTTGAGTCTTTCCCCAGCAATTAACTCAGTATCCAGTAAGTTTCTCACTAAAACAAGCCTTGAGTAATTTCAATATGCAAAGATAGTGCCACTTCAGAGGCTGGCATAAATATCTGATACTTAGAATATAATTTCAGTTAGCTAAATTTAAATAACTGTTGGGGGCGGGGGGGAGAACATTACCAAAAATATTCATTGGGCCTTCAGCCTTTTCATTTAATTCTGAATTGGATAAATTTTCATTAACTTTAAGCTTTGACCTCTATATAGCAATATTTGGCTCTTGGATTAAATCAAGCAAGTGTGCTAGAGAGATGGTTTAGCAATGCCATCACCTTTAGTCAAACTTTTGATTGCAGTTGACTACCAGGTAAAGGTAAACCAGTGCCTTTAGAAACACTTAATAGTTAATTACACTAAACTGTTATTTTTTTTCCTCCTGACCTTTTTTTGTCTTGTCATCTTCTATCACCTTGCCTTCCCCCCACCTTGGTTTCATAAGGGCCACCACTTTTAAAGCCACTGTCAGCTTGGCATGGATGTTTTCTTCAGGACAACTAATACTTTGTGACAATAGGGGAAGGGATGGAAAGAAGAAAAATCTCACTGTGGAATCATTTACTCTACAATCATCCAGCATTTACCACGTGCTTGAGATATGTCAAACACAATGCAAATAGACATCAGTATAGCCCCTAAAAAGTTCAATTATGAATCTAAACATAAAATTCTCTTTTTTTAAAGATTTATTTATTTATACACACAAGAGCTGGGGTACAGGCCAGAGGTGCAGGGGGTAAGAGGATTCACCCAAGACAGAGTGGGGAGCAGAACAGACAGATCTACTGAAGTACACTGCTGAGGGGAGCAGGAGGCAGGAGAGGTCTGCTGCACCACGTGGGTCTCCTCCCTGGCCAGGGATCGAACTTGTGCTGCAGTGGCTGCCAAAGCCATACAGTGTGGCGCTCAACCCCTCGCACCACAAGGGAGGCCCTAAACGTAAACTTCTTAAACATACAATTTTTGTCTTTGGTTATCCATTTGTTTAGCAACTATGTACTGAGTATTATTATGGGCGAGGTGCTGCTCTAGGTACTGGAACAACAAAATTGAAGGAAATAAAGGAGCTGGTCCCCTGGGATGCTACATTCACGCTCCAGGCAATAATCTATCCTCACTTTTCACCCTGCCAACCTAGAAGTGATTTACATTACCTCTGACATTCCCTGATATTTTAGTATCTTTCTTCTGGCTGTTGCTATTGTGTAGCAGGTACGTCTAAGTTGACAAGAGCAGGGACTAGGTCTTAATCTTTGTATTCACCATGTGCCTACTGGTTGTTGGCCCAAAGGGCATCTTTGCATGTAAGTATAATCTGTGTAGCCACAGTGGGGGAAGACCCACAGAAAGCTGAGAATGTTTTCTCTTTTCCATTATCCAAAGTCAAAAATGTAGCCAGAAGTTCCACAGGGTTGACCTCCACAGTCTCCCAGAACTGTGGTCATGCAGAAATTCAGGCACCTTTGCAAGGTCCCTGCAGAGGGAAGTGGTCGCTGAGCGCAGAGCCACAGGCTGAGTTTCTACTCCAGCCTTTGAATGAAAGGACACTGTGCTGTCCGCTGAAAATTTCCCATAGCATAATAAGTGTTCTGGATGTGGAGGCTGGAATGTCAGTGGGCTGAGGATGCCTGCCTTGCTGACAACATCAGCAAAGGATGCGCAATGCACAACATATTACGGCGCATGCAGACTCAGCAGGCACTGCAAATCATCCATCACCAGAATTCAATTGCAGAACTAACTTCTCTTACTTAGACTTTTCGAGAAACAAATTTCCTTTGAAATTAAAAACCCCAGGCTCAATTTTAGTAAAACGGGGGGGAAAAAAGAATTTAAAAGGCCTACTCACTTGTTTTTAAAGTTTCAATAAAGCACATTCTTTTTAAAGAAAATTCTATCTAATTCCTATGCTATGTTGAGAGTGCAGAAGTAACTCCAAATTGGATGTTATCAATTGCTACAATTTTCCCAAGCATCCACTGGGAAACCTCTTCCTGTGTTTTACACAACAGCATCTGTGATAAAACTTCAAAAAACAAATAACTTTATCTGTGGTTCCCTGTTTCTGCGCCGCTGTCATGGAGCCCCATAACCAGGCTTCAGTTCTGTTACGTGACTGTAGAAGTGAGTAGCTTTCAGCTCTGTAAATATTGAGTCCTTCCTTTCTTCATAAGAATTGGTTAATTATCATCCCCCGCTCTTAATTGCCATAAGGTTATAAATCTGAAAAACATCCAAGTCCTTAGAGGCAGCAAAACCTACAAATGCAGCAAAACTTCAAATCCTGTGCTGCTCCACTGCACACAGGCCTGCTCTGGTTATAACTAGGCAGCACCAGAGCAGAGGGCCACGTGCGAGAGGTTAGGTATGAGGGTGCACCTTCTTATCCTGCCCCACTGCCCACTCGCTTTCTGATCTTGGGATTCTCGTTCTGTGCCTCATGGAAGAAGCATGTTGTGGCAGGATTTATATATAAAACTCTTGGAGCAATGTCCAACACATGCTCAATATGTCAGCCATCAATTTTACACACATAAGCTCTTAGGCACACGGAATATTTGCATTGTGGGTAAATGATTGTTTCCATGGGAACTTAACTGTTATATTTCCAGGCTCTTACTCCACTATTTTCTTTTTGTAAAAAAAGAAATTTATAGGCTACAATTTTCATTCTTAGTACTACATTAACATAAGTTTTTCCGTTTACTGCCCTGAGGGTTTGCATAAGATTTTTTTTTTTTCCACTGCTTTATGGGTCTGGTATTTTTAATGAATGTGTATCTTGAATTCACATGTTGAGAGTGGCCTTGTTCTGTATTCTGTTACTTTGGGGCATCTGTTTTCTTGTGTGTAAGGAAAAAGTAGGAGTTGGTGTAAAAGAACTGAATTTCTGTGAAACTATACTGCAAAGCTGACTTTTGAAAATTAATAATTTACCCTATCATCCAGCCCCTGAGAAAAAATATTATCTTCTGACCCAAATATTATCTTCTCAGAAAAGGTGGCTTTAGAGCAATAAATTTACATAAAATAAAAATTGCCTACATATTGAAAGTTTTTACTTGCAACATGAATATTGGGGAACCTCAATTATCAAAGGTGGTTTTATCTAGAATTACCTATAAAATTATCTAATCTGATTATGTAGAAATAGACCATGATATTTATTACATATACATACATATGCAACTTTAAAATTACTAGCAGCCACATTAAAACAAGTAGCAAGAAACATGTGAAATTAATTTTGATGATATATTTTAGTCTCTTGTGTTCACAATACCATCTCAACAAGTCACCAATATAAAGTGTTGAGACAGTTTGCTTTTTTTTTTCATAGCAAGTTTTTGATGTAGTGTGCATTTCATCCAACACATTGCCGCAGGAACTACCTACCTACAAGTGCTCATCCCCAGATGTGGCTACTGGTTGCTCCACTGGACAGAAACAGGAGTTTATTTCTCTTTTATTTCTCCCCTTTGGCCCATCCAAGAGCTAGGAGCTTTGCGAAGAAATGGAATTTGAAGTCACCACAACAGCTAATCATCACTCTGCAGAAGGGACCAGCGCACACTTCTGTTTTGTAAGAACAATATGAGTTGTGGGGTCAGAATCCATTTGCCATATTCCCCAAGTCTCACACAAATGAAGAAAAGAGGTCCAGGTCTTCATTTGGCAGGAGACACAAGTTCGGAGGTCTCCAGTGAAATACATTTTCACTGGATTTTCCTGCCAAATAAAAATGAGGCCGATTAGTCTTAGTCCCAAGGGGGTGCCTGGCACCTCAGCATTTGCAAAACATCTCTCATCTTCTCATGGAGTTGCTAACTGAGGCGTCCCAGCTGATCACCTTCCCCAGGGGTCTTAATCAGATGCTAAAGGAGCAGGTGTGGAAGACTGGCCTGCTGAGGCCTACCAGGCCCCTCTCCCTGCTTTTTCTGTTTCACCCAAACATGCCCCATTCCATTCTCTGTGGATTTCACTTGCTATCATACTTCACTCTCCTTCAAGGGCACTGTTTTCAAGGCCCCTAGACTGAGACAAGACGCATCACTGACACATGTGCCCAGGCATGCAGGTTAGGAAACTTCTTTCTCCAAATTGAATCCACCTTCAGAGCAGATCCCTTGACCTCTGAGCGGTCCCTTGGACCACCCCCTCCCTGCCCCCTTGCCATCGTGCAGGCTGCATTTCCTTCTTGCTCGCTGGCCTAACTGGGCCAACCTCCCACAGTCCCTGTCTCCCATCGCCCTCCCTTTGCTCCCTAGTTTCTTTTCCACACTGCTGCCAGTGTAGGCTTTCTAAAATATAGATCCAAACAGGTCACTTTTTTGCTTTCACAATCTTTATTGATAACTCGCTGGTATCTACACAGATGTAGATGTCAAGCCTTTTTTATAAGCAGAATCCCCAATTTTTCCAGCAAGGTATTACCAGGAACCCCAGGATATAAGACAAAATCTGAGCAGGTCTGGGGAGAGAAGAGCCCGAGATCATAGATCCTGACCTACAGTACCCTCCAGGTCCATGGTGGTCTCAAGGAGTCCCTACTCCCCTGGACACAGCTGAAGCACCACTACCCAGTGGAAGGCCTATGCACCTTGGTCTGACATGCCAGGTCATATGGAATCTGGGTCAAGCCCAAGTTTGTGGGGTCAACACCTGCCACTCCATGACATTCCTCAGGCCCTGCTACACAAACCCACAGGACCCCAACATGACAGGCATTTCTGAGGCTCCATAGCATGACCATGGAGCTCCTCCTACCTGGCATGTCCTTCTGCTTATCCCCATGGAGTGAGGTGGTAGAGGACCTCCTAGGCTTAGCACCAAGGCCACCCTGTATGCAACCTTCCCTTCTAAACAGCCCACACCATGGGTTACAAACTAAGCCCTCCTTCCTGAAATGCCATTAAAGTTACTACTTACCATTTACTCACCACATCTATTACCTGGAAATGTAACTCCTTGCAACACTATGGGCAAGGGTCCTAAATTATCATCGTCATTCTGGTCCAGACTTCCAAGAAATGTTTGTAGCATTATGAAGGTAAGACCGTGTCCTTTATTGCATCATCACAGAATGAGTTAGCCTCAATTCCACCAAGAGTTCTGAGGACCTCCAGAGAAGGCAAGAGGCCAAAGAACCTTGCATTAAGAATGGAAGTCCTTGAGTTCTAACTTTGGCTCTGCCCCAAACTAGGTCTTTACATTCAGCCATGCGATCTATGATTTTAGTGCTCTTGGCATAATGATCACGATAATTCTAGTGGCTAATATTTATAGGGCAGCAACCCCATGCCAGGAACTGCTGTAAGCTTTTTTCATGAATGAACTGATTTTCACTTTACAGAATGAAAGCTGTAGCATTTACTAGACAAAGTCCTTTATCCAGTTACATTTGGGGCTGAAAGAGTTATTATAGATGGCCTCACAGTATCGAGGAAACTGGGACTCAAGTGAGAGGGACCACTCAGGTGACCCAGCAGGTGACAGAGCCTGCTGGTGACTGCCAGCTCTCCTGTGCTGTGCTCTCACCCACACCACACTGCTTCCAGGGACAGGAGTTGGCCCGGCACTGGCCAGAACCACATTTGGAGGTGCAAAATGTTTTCTAGCACTTGCTCTAGGAGAGCTGTGTTCTAGCTGTATAAAGAGATGGTTCAGGCATCAGCACAACTCAGTTCATGCCTAAATATTTCCTAATGATGCCATTTCAAATTTGATTTTTTTTAAAAAGTTGCCGCCTAGTAAAATTACAATCACAAAATAATTTCTCTAACAGGTATGAGCAGTGTGCCGTTAGAAATCTAGGCAGAAACAACTTATGCTCAGCTGTAGATGTGCTAATGACTGTACTTGAAACCCCACTGAGCCAGAGTGGACTCCCGGGGAGGCTCTGTCACACTAGTCCAGGCTGCCGTGTGGCTTCAAGGACACAGTCACCATGACCCTCTGGGGTACATGTGATCATAATTTTCTTAAAAGCATGTCATCCTAATCAGCTGGTGCTTCGAGAACAAAACACGATAGACTCGGTAGCTTAACAGCAGACATTTATTTCTCTCAGTTCTGGAGGCTGGGAAGTCCCCCAGGGAAGGTGGGGGAGGGATGAAGGGAGAGAGCAAGAACATATTTCCTCTTCTTCTAAGGATGCTAATCCCATCTTGGGGACCCCACAAGGACCTCATGGAAGCTGTTTACCTCCCAAAAGGCCCAGCCCCAAGTAATAACATTGAGAGGAGGGTTAGGACTTCAATATAGGAATTGGGGGGGACAAAATATTTAGCCTACAACATATGCCTCAATTCCAAGTTCATTTCCTGAGAAACAGCATGATATTGTGGGAAAAGAAGAGACTCTGAAGTCAAAACTCCCTCCATCGGTTGAGTTACCTTTGGGAAACTCAGGTGATCTGCCCAAGCCTCGGATTTCTCTTAGATGTCCTCAGTGCTCCCGGCCAGACTGCCGGGGTGTGAACTCCAAGCACACGTGAATAAAAAGGACTGGGGCGAGTGAATGCTCACTTCCCCTCCCTAAGGGGTAGCCATAACTGGAGAGTGTTACCCAGCTCTTCGTACTGAGAAGAGCACAGTGCAGGTGGACATGACCGCCTGGGAGAAGCCCGTCGCCTTCACTTGGGCTGTTGTGCGCACCCTCACCTTTAAAGGCCACACCTGACCTTCCCTACAGCGCCCTCCACCCGCGCCCTCCCCTAGCCTCCGTCGGGTCTGGCCCGGTAGGTGGCGGGTGAGGGGGGTGCCAGAACGGCCGAGCAGGCGGCAGGGGCGAGGACTGCGAAGCCGACTGGCCCAGGCGCATTGTGAAGTGACCGGAGCGTCACAGGCGAGCGGAGCCCAGAATCCGAGGCGGGGCAGGTCTCCGCGGCGCCCCAGGTAGCCCGAGGACGCTGGCTCAGACGCTCGGCGCTCCTGGAAGTAGCATGAAGGGCTTTCGCCGCTTCTCCCCGCCGCCCTCCCCAGACCAGTGGGAGACACCGCCGGCCCGCGGGGAGCGCGCTTCGTCTGCGCGGCTGAGCCGGCCCCGCGCGCAGACAGAGCCCGGCCTGTACTCCTGGGGCCGGACTCCCCGCGATGGGAGCGAGGCGGCAGCGCGCTGGCAGCCCCAGTGTAGCCCACCCACGCCCTGGTCCCGCGGACACCGATACCACGACTCGCCGCGGGAAAGCCACAGCCTGACCGACCTGGCCCGGAGGCCCCAGCCGCGCGCCAGGAAGCACAGGTCCCGCTGCCGGCACCGGGAAGAGGCCTGCGGGGAGACAAAGACCAAGCTTCGGTCCCGGGAGAGCAGCCAGCACCTCCTCACCTGGCAGGAGCAGCCCCAGCAGTCTCCTCTCTACCAGCATTTATCTCCAACACTGGGAGATTCACCCCCACCTTACCCTGAGGGCACCTGCACTCCCCTCAGTGGCACTTTGGGGGTGGAAAAGGCGCCAAGTGGAGATCAGTGGGCTGTGCGGGTCTGCAGAGCACAGGGCCGCAGGTCTCTGTCCTCCGTGCCCACCGAGAAGTCCCAAGAGTTCAGAACTCCCTGCGCTCGCGAGGACACCCAGAAAAGAGACATCAGTGACCTGGTGGAGTCTTTAGCCAGTCAGTATTCCCAGCCTTCAGTCTCCAGCAAGGAAATGCAGAGCCAGATCCTCAAGAACAAGCTGGAAGAGGTGGTCCTGTCCTCCAGGGACCAGAAAATTGTGGCCTTGGTGCTGACCCGGCTCAAGAAGGCCCAAAGGATGCGGGAGCTGCAGCAGCAGGCGGCCGTAGCCTGGGAGGAGCTGAAGCAATCGGACCAGAAAGTCCAGATGACTCTGGAGAAGGAAAGGAAGCTGCTGCTGCAGGAGAGCCAGGAGCAGTGGCAGCAGGAGGAGCAACGCAAGACTCAGCTGAACAGGGAGCAGCAGCGCGCCCGACGGAGGGACAGCCGAGCCAAGAATGCCACACACCAGAACCCGTGGAAGGTGCAACTGGAGGACCAGGAGAATCAGCGCCAGGAGGTGTCGGGGAGCGCCCATGCGCTGGACCAAGTGAACCAGTGCAAGAAGCTGGAGAGGGCCCGTAACCAGGTCAGGGAGCACCAGCGCCAGGAGAAGTTGGAGAAGGTCCACGCCCAGGTCGAACAGCAGAAGCAGTGCCAAGCGCAGCGCGTGCAGGAGCAGGAGAGAATGCAGCAGGACCTGCAGGAGTATGACAGCCTACAGCTGCAGAAGAGGCTGGAGCAGGCCAGCCACAGGAAGCAACTGCATACGATGGAGAGCCAGGCCAAGGTCCAGGAAGCCAACCTTAGCTCCCTAGTCAATTACCAGGCCCGGAAGGTTCTGATGGACTGCCAGGCCAAGGCAGAGGAACTCCTCAGGAAGCTGTCCCTCGAGCAGAGTTCCCAGTTGTCCCAAGAGATCCAGCAGTGCCTGATGAAGGAGCGTCACCGGGAACGAAGGAACAGGGCCCGGAGGGAAGAGGAACAGTTCCAGCAGGTCAGGTCGCGCGCAGAGGAGTTGGAGGAACAAAAGAAGATGCACAGGCATTTGATGGTGGAGCTGGCGGACCAAAAGATCAGGCAGGCCAGGAGTAACACCCACAAGAACATCCGGGACAAGGTCCAGCATCTTCGAGAGCTCAGCATCCTACGGGAGAAGAACCATCATATCCTGAAGTTGAAAGCCGAGAAAGAGGAAAAGTGTCATATCGAGGGCATCAAAGAAGCCATTAGGAAAAAGGAGCAGAGGATGGAGCAAATCTCGAGAGAGAAAGATGCCCACTTCGAGGACCTCCGTAAGATGTCCCGGGCTTCCAGGAGAGACCACCGTAGAGCGACCCCCAACAGCTACTTTGCTGGTCTAGCACCTGAGGCCCAGCTCTCGGCCTGTGAGCAGAGAGGGAGCTACTGAGAACCACAGACAAGCAGCTTACAGCCCAGGCGACCAGAAAAAGATGTGGCAGGGTGATTCATTTTATAATCTGCTTATAATTGAGCATTGATTTTTTTTTAAAGTATATAAAATAGCTACAATTTCCTCTCATGAACTAGTTCATTGATTCACTTGGATAGTTGAAAGGAATAGGGAATAGATATTGGGGATTTTTTTTAAAGGAAATTATTTGCCTTTGTATCTTTTGATTTAAATAGAAAATATTCATTTAGGTCTCAAGTAATCTTCAAATCATCAGGTACATAATGGAGGAATGAGAGAACAATCTATTGTAGGGGATACCATTTTGAGTCATGTTCTAGAACATAGAAAAGTTAAAGTGTCAGTAGTGAGAAATGAATGCCCTCAAAGAAAGAGAGATTTCTGTAAACTAGTGGATTTGGGCATTCTTGGGAATTTATTAGGCACATGAAAATTTTAAAGGCTCCGAAAAGGCCTGCAGAAAAATGGATTTGTTTAATCTATCGTTTTCACAAACCATGAAACCTTCTTTTTCTCAGATCATCCCATGGAATTATCACACTATGAAATGTTTTTGCAAACAGTTCCTCCCAGACTGTGAACTTCTCTGGCCTTTTCTCCCTGTGTGGATAGGAAACGTCCTTAGCTCCTTCAGCACTACTACTGCTAAGGCTGTTCTACTACAGCAAAGCTATCCAGCACTCACTGGAAACAATTTGATCTGATTCTCTGTCTTTTTCTTTTCGATCAGTCCTATCTAGTCTTTTGGAACAAAATTCTATTGGATTCTTTTCCTCTCTGTTTCTCCTCTGTCTCTTCTGAGGAAGATCTATGATGTCATTCTGTCTACCCACATTGGATCTAATTAACCTAACCAAGCGCCAAATGAATGACTCAGCATGATTCGGTAACCTGACATTTTTAAAATTAGGAGCCAGAAGCTGAGTAGAATTTAACCCATCGCATCTCAAAGTCTCCATGGAAAAATTCTAAAAATGTTTTCCTTAAAGGAAGGACCCTGCTGTAACATTTGTTGGAGAGAGAGAGACAGAGTAAACCCCATTGGCAGATTTTTGCCTTAATAGTATTTTTGAAATGACATGAACGGTAACCTGGTAAGGGGTTTTGTTCAGAGTTCATTGTGAGATGCACTTTCTCATGTAATGGAAACTATGTGTAATCTCTGTGTAAAACCCTGCTGTGGGTCCCCTCTACCTGCTGTTCCCAAAGATGCTGACTTGGGCCCTCACTTCTTAGCTCAAAAATGTAGGGGCTCATACATCTTGCTTCAGTTTCCAATCTTATTCCCTCTCTTCCATATCAATCCTGTTCTAGCTAAATGCCACATGTACTCCAGGCATTGTGGGAGGGTCCTGGTGGGGACATTTCAGTCAGACTTCCCACGCATCCTAGCTCCACCTTTTAAATAGTGACATGACTAGGGAAGTTACCTTCCGCAGCCTCAGTTTCCTCATCTGTAAAGTAGAATAAATTAGACTTCAAGGGATGTCTTGATGACTAAATAATGTGTAAAGCATTTTACATAGTACCTTGAATATAAAACATACTCTGTAATTAAATGTTGTAGCTTTTATTATTGATAATATTGACCTCCAAATTTTGTTACTTTCATTCTCCCTATTTGATGCCTTCTCATCAACTACCTCCTCCCATCATCCCTTCATGTCCAAATCTGCTTTTTCTGAACCAAGTCCGCCTTCTGCAGCTTTTATGGAATGTGGGGCCTCCCTGCTCCCACCTCTTGTCCCCTCCCCCCCTTCTCTGGTCACCTGCATGGCTTGCTGAGCAGTGCCGTTCTGCTTTGTGAGGCACAACCATTTTGTGATCTCTGTTTTGGCTTCAAATGAGGCTGCATGTTACTGGAGGGCAGGGCTGCTGTCTTAACTTCTTTTTACATGTGTTTAAATGGTGGTCAATGAATGGTAAAGAGGAAAGCAATAAAACATTGTTTTGACACCTCCTCTATAGGCCATGCCTTTTGCACGATTGTTTCTTTTCTCTCTGCTCTGAGATGATAAATACAGGGTTCCATTCTTTTATACAATTCCTCGTGAATACTATTGATAGAAATGATCAATACAAAATATAACCAACAACATGAAGGAGGCTTATGTTTCCTTATTCCTCCTTTCTATGTATTATATATTTTATAAATATTAACATAGAATGTTGAAAATACTGTAAATATTATATAAAACATCCCACACATTTATATGCTCTACATGTGCATGTTCATACATACACGCCCTGAATATTATATATGAAACAAATCTTAGGAGACTCTGAAGATGGAAAGAATGTGAATGGCTAAACATAGTGGTCATTCCTTAAAGTTCCAATTTGCCTCATGTCTCCCTTAGACCTGGCACTAAAGAAACCAGAAACCCCAAAGCAATTCCCTCCCCCAAATAGATAAAAAGCCTAAACAGAAGCTTGCTCTCTCAAACCAAAGGACCAGGAAAAGGACCACCTAACAAAAACTTCCAGATAATAACTCTACTCCAGCCACAGGAAAACCCTACTACACCACAAGAAAACCCATGGCCCTAGCCCTCCCCATGCCGGCAAAGACTGAGGAGCTGAAGCTTTCCCCTGCTGTGATAAGGAGTGCTCTACCTGGGCAATGCCACTTGGGCCCACATGAGAAGCCTGGACTTTTCAACCACCACCTTCACAGATTAACAGGTGCCCCTTATCTCACCACAGGATAGTGTCAGAAGAAGCCTTGTGGAGAATGGAGATGTTTATCAACCACTCAGCTACAAGGCCACATACTTCTCCGTTGGTGTCAGTAGGAGTTATGTGGTGGTGGGTGGTGGGGGACGACAGTAACGAGACAGGCCTTGCACTCCCCATCATGAAGCATTAGTGGACAGGGGCAAGACCCCCATGGTGCACCACTGATGAGGAGCACCTCCCCCGAGATGCACACACGTGTGAACTCTTCAAGTGGCAATGAGGGCTGAGCGGGGAACCAGGCTTCTATCCTGACCTGTTGTCAATGCAGCCCAACTTTCTTTCTGGAGCAGGATGAGAGGAAAAAAACAAGCAAGCAAAAAACAGGTTTAAATAAGATGCAGAGTTTTAAAATGTTCGGGTTGCAATGGAAAATCACTCTTCATACCAAGAACAAGAAGATCTCAAACTGAATGGAAATGACAACTCCAATAGAAGCCAACAAGAAGATGACAAAAGTTAGAAATAGCTAAAAAAAGGCTATTAGTCATGATAGAAATGCTTCAACAAGCAATTATGAATACACTTGAAACACACCCAAAAAAATTAAGCCTTGGCAAAAGTCTCAATAAAGTCTCAGTAAAGAAACAAAAAGTACAAGAAACAAATGGGACAAAATAAAAATAACAAAAAATGAAAAGCTCCGTGGATGGGCTCAACAGAATGGAGGGAGCAGAGGAAAGAAGCTTTAACAACAAATATCCAATCTTAGAAAGAGAAAATTTACTGGAAAACACACACGTGGCAGCACATCATGGTCCCAGGGATCTACAATAGCAGATCTAACATTTGTGTCATGGGAATTCCAGAAGGAGGAGAGGAAGAGGGCAGGACTGAAAGGTAGTCAAGGGAATAATAGCTAGAACCTTTCCAAAACTGGTAAAAGAGCTAAATCTATATATTCAAGAAATTAAGTGAATCCCCAAAAGTATAAGCCTATAGAAATCCATAAGACACAGTTAAACTTGTAAAGTTGAAGAAAAGAAAAATATTCTTGAGAATGAGAATACAAGCTACAAACTGAGAGAAAACATTTGCAAAAGTGTACTTAGAGCAAAGACAAAACCAGAATCTGTCAGAAACAGGAACACTGTAAACTTATAGTCAACCCAACAACGAGACAACAATTCTAAACATGGATTGCTCAAACAGTGCTATACAGAAGTAAAGCAAAAGCTAATAGAATTGTTAAAAATAGAAAAAGTCACAACTGTAGTTGAAAACTTGAATACCCTTTTCTCAGTAATCGATTGACTACTAAACAGAAAATAACAAAAATTCAGAATTCAACATCATCCAAGAAGACCTAAACATTTATAGGCAATTCCAGCTAATGGCAAGCAGTAAAATAGATTTTTTTCCAGTGCCAATGGAAGATGTACCAAGAAAGAATATATCCTGAGCCATAAAATAAGAAACTGAAAAGAATTAAAATGATACAAATATGTATTCTCTGACCACAATAGAATCAAACTATAAATAATATGTTAACAGGAAAATTTCCAACACTTAGAAATTAACCAAAACATTTTTAATAATCCTTCAAAGTCTCAAAGCAAATTTTAAAAAATACATTGAACTGACTGAAAATAAAATATGTCAAGTTTGTGGGTCACAACTACATGTGGAGAGGTAAATTTATAGCATTAAATGTATATATGAGAAAAGTGGAAAACTCTCATCAATCACTAAGCACCTACTTTAAAAATTCAGCAAAAGAGCAAATAAATGCAAAGTATGCAGAAGAAAATTAAGAGTAACAATATATTAAAAGTTGTACACCACAAAGATTCAAAGAACTCAAGGTTGATTCAATATCAAAAATCACCACATTGTTAATCCAACACATTAAGCACCCAGATGTCCTTCAATGACTTGAAATATTAAGAAACTTGATACAGCCATACCATGGAATATTACTTAGCTCTGAAAAGGAACTGATGTACATGACAACTTGGATGAATCTCTAGAGGATTAGGCTCAGTGAAAAAAAAAAAATCCCAAAAGGTTACACAATGTGTTATTTCATTTATATAACATTATTAAAATGACAAAATTGCAGAAATGGAGAACAGATTAGTGGCTGTAGAAGACTAGAGAAAATCAATGTGGCTATGAGGGATACTTTGGTAATGGAAATGTCCTGTATCTTGGCTGTGCCAATGTCAACATTTAAGGTATGTTGTGGCACTTTCGTTTATAAGATGTTATCATGAGGGAAACTGGTAAAGTACACACAGGATCTCTGTGTTATTTCTTAAAAGTGTATATGAATCTATAATTATCTCAATTCTAAAAACAGAGCTGGCATTACAAAAACTGACACTGGATATTGCTGGGGGAAAATATTTCTGCTGGTGACAGAACTTTAAAAACTGGCCTCGGGAAATAGATTTAGTGAAGATGTATTAACATAAAGTAAATTCAACACTGGTTAAAACTGCAAATAGTAAAGTTGTTATTGACTAAAATTGAATAATAGAACTGAGTTTCCTTGACAAAACTTAAATTTATAGAATCTAGCCTGGGAAACTGAACTTAGTAGAAATAATTCTGACAAAGGAAAGCCCACAGAGAAGAGGTTATAACTGATCACATTTGATATTGTCAAAACATTGATAGTTAATGCAATTGACCCCAATGCAAAAAATTGTAATTAAAAACAAGATATTTTGGAAGCAATGATGGCACTGTTTAGAAAACTGATCACAGAACTGAACTGACTTACAAGAGTTTGTGTTGAACGATGGTGTCTCATTGGGAGTTATCGGCCTCGGTATTCTGACAAACATATTTAAGTACCTATCTGACGGAAAGTAGGCCATCAAAACATCCTATCCTCTAACAGGCACATCTTACCAAATGCTCACTGTGCACCAGGTGCTTGATGCTCTTAATTAATTTATCTCCAATTTTATAACCCCTCTCTATGGCACTACGACATTTCACAAATGAGCTGAGGTTAGTGACGTTGAGTAGGTTTTCTGTGACGCTGCTGCTAGTAAGTCGTAGAGCTGGAATTTGACTCCCCGTGCTGCTTCTGAAAATAACACGACATTTCAGAGATGACTAGTAGTAGTCTTCGGTGGTCAGAACACAGGTTCTGAAACCAGACTACCCTTGTTCAAGTTCAAGCTCTGTCACTTAACTAGTGAGTAACCTCATAAGGTTTTTCGCCCATTAATGTACTGGTTTCCTTATCCATATAACTCATAGGGTTAGGATGAGCAAATGACTCAGTATGTGTAAGGAATTTAGAACAGTTTCCAATATAAATAAGAGCTGTTATAAAAGAGATTTTTTTAATCGAATGCTAGGTAAATTTCTACTTTGAAAAATTTGATTTTCAGGTACACTCAGAATCTGGGAGGAATGAATGGTGAAGTAACCTAATTCTTGTAAATATTAACATACATATGTCTTTTATTATAGAATTTTAAAGACTGACAATGATAGTATCTAGATTTAAATTGACAGATATCAGGAGTTTTAAAGAAGTTAGCTTTTACTCTAAGGGATCTGAGTGTTTCCCCATTGACTGCGTGATTGAATTAATTCCACATTGGACCAGCTTTTATTAATGTCCGCAGTCCATCCTGATCCTGTATTGATTCTGCATGGAGGGGGAAGTGCTGACTCAGTTGAGTATGCCCAGGTATTAGTCCTTCTTGCTTTTGGAATGTCACTGAAAGATCTGGAGCAGTATTCTTTTCTGTATCTTATGTAATCAAAAGTCGTTCCATAATGAGTTTTTTAAATCATTTTTTGGGGCAACAAACACTTGCCAATTAATTTTGCCTTTTTCAAAAATCAGTTGTTGGTATTTTCTAATTCTACGTTACAACCAGATCTACTTGCCTTTCTCATAGTATTTGAAACTAGGATAGTTTTATTTCCAGTAAATTTTCCTGTACTTCAAAAGGAGTTGTCATTTCACTCTAATGTTACAAATGTTCTAAGTCAAAGGAGTGTTCTAAGTCTAGGGGATCAGATTTACTGACAAATTTGTATTTTGTGAGGTTAAGTAGAGGCAGGTTAATTTTCTTTTTTTTTTTTTAAAGATTTATTTATTTATGCATACAAGCACTGGGGTACAGGCCAGAGGTGTGGGGGGTGAGAGGATTCACCACAGAGAGC
>JAGFMF010012284.1:380569-395228 GCA_019455555.1 Galemys pyrenaicus
CCCTCCCTGGCTGGCAGCAGGGATCGAACTCGTGCTGCAGTGGCTGCGGTTTTGCTTCATAGTGCGTTGCTTAACCCACTGCGCCACCAGGGAGGCCCCTGAGGCAGGTTAATTTTCTA
Organism: Galemys pyrenaicus; assembly: GCA_019455555.1. Taxonomy (NCBI): domain Eukaryota; kingdom Metazoa; phylum Chordata; class Mammalia; order Eulipotyphla; family Talpidae; genus Galemys; species Galemys pyrenaicus. Next base: position 380,689 of record JAGFMF010012284.1, read on the forward strand.
AAGGGAAAGACAAGCCATTGTGAAAGCATATGAATCTTATTCTACTAGCCTAATTTTCTCTTGCACTGGCTAGATGACGGCAATTGCTCAAAGTCATGCCCTGAAGGTGGCAAGTGGACAGAGGACTAGCCCAGCCATGGCACAGAAGGGGAGCCCTCCTGTAACCATCTACATGTGCTGGCACCCCCTCCTACCCCTTCTTTATAATCATTTTGTAAATGATTTCCTTAGGCTCAGGTTTTAACCATGGCTACAGACAGACTCTTTTCAAATGGCATGGAAAATGGCCACTAAAAGCTTCACATGTATTGCGTACTTGCAGCCATGCAGAGATCCCTGCTTTCAATCAGGAAAATTCCAGGAAAGACTTCCATTTGGGCCAACTTGGCACATAAGCCCTTCTCCTGAATCTATTTGTATGTCCATCATCGCATTATAGCATAGAGCATCATACTTGGTTGAGCCTGTAAATAGGATCTTTGGAGACCATTACTAGATGGGGTGGAGTGGGCCAGGGGGTTCTTGGGATTCTAAATATATGAAAAAAATACCAGGGTAGCTACTGGAACTCACTAAGGAAACAAGCCTCATACACGAGGTAGCCAGAGAACAATTACAAGATGAGATATGAGGTCTAGTTCATGCCAAAAACAATAACTAGCATTTATTTAGAATTGATTTAATGGCAATGGAATGTTTCTACCTTTATCTAAATTCTCATACTCTGTATCCCTTTTGTTAATACAGAAACAGGCCCAAACTTCTGCTTCCCAAACTACAGGAAAGTAGTAATCTTGAGAGCACTCCTGCTTCACAACAGTTATGTCCTCCATAAAATAAAATTTCTTTGCATTGCTGATGTTAAGAAGTAAGGGAAACCTCAGCAAGGACACACACACACCCCGTCAGAGCCCTGAGCAGTGACTGCTACCTGAGAAAGGCAGAGCTTCTGAGGATATTTCCATTTCTGAATACTGCCAGATTAAAAGTGAGAAGCTGAGGATCCCTGTTTACACCTGGAAGGGATAACATTAGTTCAGGTTCACCATGTCCCTGACTCCTGACAGAAACAAGCACAAATCCAGTCTGAAGGCAAGCACCCTGATCTCGAGTTCTCAGGTTTTTCACAGATCAAAATCAGGTAAATGTGAGCTCACAGCGATCACACAAGAATATAAATCATGACTTCTCCTCAGCAGAAATAAAACAGATTAGGGCCCATACGGATGTGAACTCTTAGAACTATCAGACTAGAGAGGAGTCATGTGTTAAAAGCTTAAAATTTTTAAATGGAGAGAGAAAAATAAGCAGGAATATCAAGTGTGATCAGGCGGATCTGAAAAAAACAGAACTTAAGAAATGAAAAACACATGCTATTTTTTAAAACTCAGAGGGTGGGGTAAATAACATGTCAAACACGCCTGAAGAGAGAACTAGTGAACTTGGAGATAGATTTGTAGAAAGTTCCTAGAATGTACCACAAAGAAACAAGACATACATTGCAAAGAAGAGGCTATGAGATAAAGAAGCAAGAGTGAGCAATTCCAGTATCACGTCAGAGTCCAGGAGGAAGGGACCCCAAGGGGAGAAGCCAACTTAAAGATGACTTTCTAGAACTGATGAAAGACATGAGTGCAAGGACAGTCTGCATGGCAGTTACCAAACAAGACAAAAGAAAAGGTATTCAAACCTACATGTAAAAATAACCTGCTGAACAAAATAGAGAATCTTAAAAGCATTAAAAACAAAGCTGCATCTGGCCCTCCCTGGTGGCACAGTGGGTTGAGCAGCGCACTGTGAGGCAAACCGCAGCCACTGCAGCGCGAGTTTGGTCCCTGCTGCCGGCGTGGGAGAGGACCCACATGGCGTAGCAGACCTCTTCTGCCTTGCCCACTGCTCCCCTCAGCAGTGAGTTTCTGTTGATCTGCGTGTTCTGCTCCCCACTCGCCCCCTGCACCTCTGGCCTGTACCCCAGTGCTTGTATGCATAAATAAATAAATATTTAAAAAAAAAACACAAAGATGCATCACTTTCCAAGGAATGACAGACTGACAGCAATTTGCTCAAATGCAAAATTTAAAAACGCAGACAGTGGAATCATATCTTCTAAGTGCTGAGAAAAAAATCACAGTCATCCTAGAATCGTCCACACAGCAAAATATCGCCACTCAGAGTGAAATAAAAACATTTTCAAATAAACAGAAACAGAATTTACTACCAACAGACCTATGCCAAAGACACTTTTAAAAGATGCCTCCAGACGAAGAAGGAAAATGATTCTGAAAGAAAATAAATAAGCACGCAAAAAAGTAAATAAGTAGGCAAATATTAACATTAGCTGTCAAATGACAACATCGAAATTCCATGTCTAACTTATGGAAATAAAGACGTGAAAAAGAACAAATTAAAAAACTGCCAGATCACAGCCAATGAAAGCTGAGAGAGTAATCGGTTGTGAGATCTGGTAGGAGGATTGAGGTACCAAGGTTGGAGCTGAGCAGTTTTGCATGGTAATATTTCAAGAGTAAACAAAAAATAGAAAGAGCACACAGTACAACTTTCAAACAAGTAGAAGAAAAGAAGGGCATAAGACCAAATAAAAATGCAAAGTTTCACTAGTCAAGAAAAGGAAAATAGGCAGAGGAAAGTGGATAAATAGGAAACAAAATAACAACACAGTAAAAAAAAAAGGAATGAAGACGTCAGTCATCTCAGTCATCACGACAAATGAAAAAAGACTAAACTCACACCACCCCAAGGGCTGAGAGCCACACACTCAATGTTTGAAAAACTTATCTACATGCTGTTCACAAGGGACATACAGACACACTTAAAAATATTAACCAAAAGAAAGTTTTCTGCTTCAGAAGAAAAAGTAGATTTAAATCAGAAAAGCATCATGTAGAGAGGGTCTCACTATAATAACAAAATATTTGATTAACTTAGGAGATAAAGCAACTCTAAATAAAGTCATCTAAAGTCAAGCAAGACTGACACTTAGAGACCCCGTTCTCAGAGCCATGATGTGCAAAGTGCTGCTTTTATTTATGATTAAGGATAGGACCGAAAGGTAATACAAATATTAAAAATACATCAGCGAGTGTGGTTTAGTGGACCTATGTAGATTCCATATAGTAATGAGATATTTTCAAAACTTGACCATGGGTATACCAGAAGGACCAAAATCCTCAAACACATGTGATTGTATGAACGACTTTTCTAGCCACAATGCAATTGAAGCAGATCTCAAAACACATGCCAAAAATTGGTAAACCTCATTTTTAAGTAGTTGGTGGCTAAAAAAAATTCTGAGAGAAATTTAAAAATATTTAGAACTGAGCCATAATGGAAATGCCAGCTACCAAGCCCTGTGCTATTTAGTGGAAAAGATCACATGAGAGAAATGTAGGTACTTCAATGCTTATTAATATGAGAGAAGAAATGGTGAACATGAATTAGTTAAGCACCCAACTTAAGAAATTAAAAAAAGGACAACAATTAATTCAAAGAAAGAAGGCTACCTGTATGTACAGAAATGAGTGAAATATACAAACAAGGTATAATTAACAAAACCAAAAGTTGGTTCTTTGAAGGTCCATATAAATAGATAAGCTTCAGGCAGAATTTTTCAAGAAAGAAAGACACAAATAATATTAAAATAACAAGTGGGATATAATGAGAGATTCAACAGAGAATAAACAGTTGCCTCTCTGCCACAAAATACATAAAGATGTATGAGCACATCCCTTAAAAAAATAACCAACTCACAAAGAAATAGAAAGTCCAATAGCTCATAACCGTCGTCAAGTGAATCAATTGCTTAATTTTCCTATGAAGAACCACCAGTCACAGATAATTTCAGAGGTAAATTCTACCAAGTATTCAGGGAACATTCATTGTCATCTTATGCAAATTCTTTAAGAAAAAAAGAAAAAGGATATTTCCCAACTTACTTTTTAAGTCTACCATTGTTGCTAAAACTTGAAAAATACAATAAAGACAATAATCCTACACAAATATTAGCAAAATGAATCCTGCATTTTATGGGGAAAGAAATTCACCATGACAAAGCTGAGATCATCCCAGGAATGTAAGTCCTAATTTCAGAAAGTCTGTAATTATCATTTGCCACATTAGCATATTAAAAGAACAAAACAATATGGTTATTTCAAAAAAACGGAGAAAACAGGTAGGATGAAATTCAAAATACCTATTTGTAATACAAAAAATTTTAACTAGCTCAGAATAGAAAGGGGTTTCCCTAATCCAGTAAAGAGTCGATCAAAAACCTACAGCCAACATCATTAGTTCAGGAAGAAAAAAGAAAAGAAATGAAAGGTGTAAGGTTGGATAGGAAATAAAAACCTTCCCGCTCGTTATTTCCAGATGATGTGCTCTTCCACATACACTGTTTTGTCTACAACCTCAGAAGTTTCTATTTTCACAGTAGCATTTTTTGTAGCAGCCAAGAACCAGAAACAATTCAACATCCATCAATGGTAGGATGCATAAATAAGGAATGGATGAATAAATTGAGGCACTAGAGACATGATGGAATTCTCTACTGTGAAGAGCAGGTGAATAACAAACAACCACTCACACTCAGTAGTGTGGGTGAGGTAATGTATGTGAGGCCTGTGGCTCAGAAAGTTGTGGGAAAAGAAAGTGTTGATTTTCTTCATCGCCTCCTTCCAGAAGCTCAGTGACTGATAGGGTTGAAACACAAGAAAAAGACGAGTTTAACTCTGCAGATGGCTTTAGACTTGAAGGCCTTGCCTCCTAAGCTACTTTGGGGACCCTCCACACCCCAGATATGGTTGTTCTTCTGCCCTGGTGTTATTTTGTCATTGAAACGCCTGCCAAGGTCACAGGCAGGATTGTCAAATGGTATGTTGGGCAGGGGGTGGGGCCAAGAGGTAAATCAATTGCTTGTTTACTGTGCTGCCTGCAAATCTCAGAACCAGCAAAATGGACATTTCATTCCGATCTTTATGGTCAGAGCTATTTGAGTTGAAGGGTATTTTGGTTTGGAGCTAAGTGTCTGTTTGGAAATCCTTCTCATGCACACTATTAGGGAATATTCAAGCAGCCTCCGGCCCCAGCTCCCCACCCTGCCCTGAGGGGGCCGGGGGTACAGCCATTTATCAAGAATACAGCACCTGCTTCCCCCTCCCCACATTTCCTGCTTTTTGTAAAAGCTTCTGAAATAGATTTTGAATTGTATAGTTTTCATACAATGCAGTTTTCACCAAGTGTTTCTTGAATAATTATTTGTGCTTAGTGTTTGAAAAATAACCTTGCTCAAAGAGAAAGAATAGAATGTGCCTATTTAATATAACCTATAGAAGTGGGAGCACCCCTGAGCCAAATTGAACTTGGGTCTTTGGGAAGGGTAATTGGGGAAAATGACAAATACGCGCGCATGCGCATGCACACACACATCCCAAGGGACGCAAGAACTAGCAGTTGGCCCAAGGCTCCTACCAGTGCGATCTCTGCTGCCCCCCCAGATGAGCCAGGGATAATGAAGACAATAGGAAATGTCCCTCTAGTTCAGGATGTAAAGCAGGAGTGGGTAGGCTGGGCCAGGCTTGCTGCTCAAACTCCAAAAAAGAATGGTGCCCTTTCGGCCCAGAAGCAAAGTCATCCCACTTTTGCCAGGCTGAAGACGACATTCATTCTGCCACGCTTAGTCTTTCAGGCAGAAAAGCCCTGGCAGAAGTGATGTTTGCAGGTTGAACAAAAAAGAATCTCCTTAGGAACAGATGGGATCGAAGATAATAGATGTGGAAGCACTTTGGGAAGTTAATGGGATTACACTAAGGCAAGCGGCCATTGTTATTAGCGGCATGTCTGCTGAGAAGGTGCCAGAATATTTCTTCTCCCTGGAAGATCACGACATCACAAGAGCCAGCTGTGTCAGGAGAGGCCCCTCTGCTGATGAACTAGCACCTGCAGCGAGCCCCTCTCTTCTCTCACCCTGAGTGGCCATGGCTGTAAAGTCACGAGAACACCCTGCTCACAAGGCCAGAAAGAGGCCACGCGGCTTGAGAGTTGTCGGAGGGCCTCAAAAATAGCTACTGTTTCCTGGGCTCCTCCTTTGAGCTATTCGTGTCCTAAGGACTTCGTGTCTGCTCTCGTATTAACCTTCACGAGAAGTCTCTGGAAGGAGTGCTGTCCTCCTTTACAACGGAGGTTCCAAGCAACTCTTAGCTGCCAACTGCCCACCAGAGAAACCGGACAGAGGCCCCAACACTAACCCAGCGACTCCAGCCCCAGGCTGTGTTCATGCTCGTCCACTTTCCCTCAACCAGTCTTGGCCGCATCCCAGGGAGGCTGTCCCTCAGTGAAGGCAGGTACTGTGTGTATTTCCTGCTCTAGTAGTGACTGCCAGTAACTTTCTTAAAATTAAATTGTGACGGCTACAAAGTAAGGTCCCTGCTGGCCAGGTCAGGGCGCAGACAGCCGTTCTGTGAGCTTTGGGGCTTTCCAGACCCAGGAGGGATGACCTCTGTCCAGGGGTGCTTGGAGGCGGTCACACATGTACCATCCAAGGGGAACAGGTCAGTCGACTGTGTCCACCCCACCCACTAGCGAGGCGTCAGGTAGCTCCGGGCAGCTGGGCAGCAATGGGCCCTGGGCATCCGCCAGCCTAGGCAGGAGCGTGACTTGCTTGCCTTAGAACTCCCCTAGATCCCTGAAGGCATGGCGCTGGGACAGGAAGGTCGTCCTGCATGGCGAATGGTGGCGTGTCTTTAAAATTTGGTCTAAAGTGCATCGTAGAAGACACTGCAGCCCCAGCCCCTTCCAGATGCTCACTACTGAGGTGCACACAGTGGTCAGTGCACTCAGCACTCCAAATTAAAGCTGCCTAGGTTGGAACTCGGAGAGTTTGATTTGATGCGAAACCCAAACACAACTACTATGCAATTTGGGAAGCTCGAGTTATCTACGTGCCAGAGATACATTAATACCACTGTACATTTTCTTTAGGATAACTTCTTCACTTGCCAGAGAGAATAATGTTCTGGTGTTCAATGAAATGAGAGATGGGATGGAATGTTTCCTGGGGAGCAAATGGGTGGATTCAGCGGGGCTGCTTCTGTCAGGCAGCTCTTCCTGCTCTGCTTTCTCTTCCTTGGTGTTTTCCTTTCAGCAAGTCTTTTCATGCATCCGTCCTTCTCCATGCACGTGCCTAGCTCCAAGTTATTTCCTTTGAGGAACCCACTGTTTTGAGGAAGTGGATCATCACTGCCATTCAAAACCCAGGGAGGTGGCATTGAAGGAGCAGGAGATAAACAAACTGTGCTGACAAGCAAGGCTAGCAGATGGTGCCCCATGCTCCCAAAGCAAACCAACTACCTCTGCCGCAGTTAGCCTGAGTTTACAGAGATTGTGGGCCAGGCCAAAGGTGTTGTATGGATTGAGACAGAAGTGCCCATGGCCACTCCAGCCATTTTTAATTGACTTATCGTTGGACCTGCCCACCTTCTGACAACTTCCCATATGTCCTGCTGGGACAGTGCTGTTTGGGGCAAGGAGAACTGCATATTTATGCTAGTGAGAGTCATCGAAGTAGTTTATAAGCTGTGGCAACTGGAAGTGCTACTTTTTGGTTGAATCTGTGGCAATCTACCGTTCCTCTCTACCCTAGGAATGATGGGACAGATCTCCCAAGATTAGTTAGGAAGTGGTTTTAGGCTTAGACATGAGGGGGATATAAGAGGAGAACCCCCTCTTGTATTCCCCCCACTGTCACAGTACCCGGAGAGGACAGGAAATACTCATTCACCCAGTAGATCCGCAAATACTTCTTGATTTTGAATCAAAAAAACTAAAATCAGTACAACATTCAGCTTTGTGTTGCGTGCCTTCTGTGTTCCAGGCACTGTGCAAGGCACACCAATACATGATCTTATTTAATCTTCCCGACAATCTATGTGGCAGGTATTGTTAGTCCTATTATAGAGCTGAGGTAGCTGAAACTAAGAGGCAATTTACCAAATCACCTTTGAGAAAGTGAAGAGCAATTAAGAAATTTACAATCAAACAGGGAAGTCAAACAACACATGAACTATTAAACAGTAGTAAGAGAACTCCTTGGACTACACTTTCACTATGGACTCCTCAATGACGTCACAGTCTCAAGGCTTCCATCATCTCATGCTGGGTTCTCTAAATCTCTTGCTTTTGGGTTAGTCTCTCTCTCCTAAGCTACAAAAATTCCCTAATATCTTCTCTAAAATATCTTGTATGGAGCTCCCATTCAACTTGGTCAAAACCAAATGTATCATTTTTATCTTCATCCCAAAATAACTTCATACCCAGGTGTTTCTTTTTCTGGCCAGTGCCACCATAGTCCTGAAATTTGAAATCTGGAGCTTTTCCACCTCCATTTCAATCTATTGTCCCTGAAATATTTGTTATCATTTTCCTTGCTCTCCTATAGCAGCCCACTCTGCTCGCACCAAACCCCAAACCTCTGCAAGGAAAGTCTGGGTTCCCTCTGCAGAGAACTATAATACCTGGAATATTCTTCCCCCGATCTTTCTTCTAGATTTTCCTTCACACAACTCAGATCTCTCACTCAGAGAGTTTCCTTGATCATCTAATGTAATCAATTGAGCCATCACTCTCCATCCTTTTATTCTATTTTCTCCTTAGCATGTATCGATATGAAATTAACTTGAAAAAGTGTTTGTTGACTAATATAATAAAATCCATGAAGGCACATACCTTCTACCTTCTCCATCTTATTTCATATCCCAGTTCCCAGTCTAGAGCCTGGCACAGAATGAATGTTCAATAAATATATGTTGAATCAAAGAATGAATGTGCTTCAGAAGAATTGAAGTCAGGCCGTGCAACAATAAGCCTCATGCTCTTTCTGTTACAGCATGCTGGGAAAGGAGGCGTGATAGTCATCTGTTTGGGAAACCCCAAGATGGGAGAAGTTCCCAGGTGTGTCTCACTTCACTACACCTTTTGCTCTCAATTTGAACCCAGGTGAGCCACAATCAGTGGCAAGAATGTCGTCATCATCATCATCATAATTATGATCAGCCACAGGAATTGCTTGAAGGGGACAAGTGATTTCCTGGCACTGGAGCAGCACAGATAAAGCCTTGGGCAGCTCCTAAGCTTTTCTTAAGACTCAGTCCCAATGTGAGAGCCTCTTCAGTATCTCCTCTCACATCCCTGAGCTGCAGGTCACTCTCTGCCTGTGCTTCCAAGTAGCTTTACAGCTTTTGTGCCCTCACACTGCCCTCTCGCTGCAGGGCAGCAAGTCTGTCACGCTTCCCCAGCACGCTTTTTTTTCCAAGAGCTGCAGACAAACTGCCAAGGTGGAGAATTTGAGCTGTCAACAAACTGCGAAAATGATGGATTTGAATTTCTCTTTACTTTTAGTCCCACAAGGCCGAGGAGATAAGGAACAAGATGAAATAGCAAATGCAGGCAGCAGAGGAAAATAAGCAAGGGCCCTCGTGATCTGCTAGTTAAGCTCTGAATTTAGAACCACACAGCTCCCTGGAGCTGGGAAAGAGATGGGAGAATGCCTCATACAACAGGCTTGCTTTGCCCTGGGTGAAATCTTTCATGTAAGTTCTAGAATGGGCATGGTCTGGGTGGGAGCAGAGCAGGCTCACGGCTTCTGAGAGGTGGTGTAAGTGCATCTTCGGTATCATTCCTCACATCCCAGCAGCTGGAGCACCACACCATGATCGGTGGCAGGTGGGGCGAACGGGGCCTTTCACTCTACTGCCAACAGCCCTAGGGGATTCATTTCATCGTGGGCCTTTGCTGAGAGGGAGAGAGGGAAGGAGGGGAAAGACTGCTACCACCACTGCCCAAAACATGCAGGATTCCAGGCAAAGGAAAAGAGAGAGAGAGAGAGAGAGAATGACTTAGTCTTTCTCCAGAGGACAGCACCCCACCAGCAGAAGGGGCTGGGAGAGGGTCATTGGCACTAGCTGGGGGTATGTGGTGGGCGCAGCATGCTGGAAGTGGCCTGTCGCAGGCAGCTCTGCATTCTGCTTCTCCACACAGATCTACACTTGTGAGCGCCGCCACAGTGCTTTGCACGAACTTGCCCTCTGCAGACCACGCCGTCCTCCTCTGACTCTGTGTCACAAGCTGATTAATACTGTCTGTCCCTTGGAATAATTCCCAGGCCCCTGAGTCTCCTTCAAAAGCTATTTTCTCCCTTTACTCGAGGCTCCTCTCTGTGGGGACAGAGAATATGAAATAACGTCAATGCTGAAGTCTCGGGAAATGGCCAGGCACCAGATCTGTACTTATTCATCTCTCACAAAGAAATAGGAAGACATTTACCTTTTATTTATCGACAAATCAATTGAAAAATTATCCAGAGTCTACTGTGTGTTTATTACGAGGAATTTTGAAAAACAAAGTACAGCTTGGCATGGTCCCGGCCATTCAGAGAATAATCAACTAGCTTAAAATAACAATGCAATGAAAGAATGAGAGGAAGACATGACTCCTCCTCATGCATAACTGGAGGAAAGCCATTCACCCCTGGGAAGGACTTCCTTTCTATGGGATGGAAGGATACTTTTGAAGACTGACTGAGCAGTGTTCCTGAAAATATGGCGTTTCTTCTAACAGCCTAGCATATTAGTCATGTGAATATGTTTGATCAACAAATGATCCTTCATAATCCTGAGAACTAACAAGCATTGACACCACATACAGACCTGAGGACTTGAGAACCATCTCCATGGTTCATCAGCACATAGACCTATAAAGCCAAAGTTGCCTTTTCTCCCCCCTTTCACCAGGAGGGGACACTTCCCCTGTTTCCTGCGAGGCGTCCCCCTGTGCCAGTTCTGTGTCTCTCCCAGACAACTGTGCTGCAGCTTCACCAGGCTCCACGGCTGCTGATTTCTCCGGGGGCTGACCCCACCACCCTCACACTCTTGTCCTCTGGGCTGCTAGGAACGTTCTTCTAGGTTTGCCCATCTATCTTTGCAGTGGCCATCTGCACTTCCACAATTTCTTTTGTGGGAATCAAAGGGCTTGGGGGAAAAAAAATACAAGCAATTCCTCCCCCAGAAATTCCACACTTCGTAATTCTTTCCCATACGATGGGGGTCAGCAGAGCTACCACATCTGTCCAGAGTTACAAGTGCAAAGGAGCCCAGAAAAGAGAAAAGCCATTGAGGGGTGAAATGGGCTGAGAAACCTTCCTGGAGGAGGAGGCACCTAGCCTAGTCCTTAACATATTGGCCTGATTCAAAAGAGGGGTGGGGCGCTGAGCAGACTAGGGGAGCTAGCTGAGGGTGACCCTATAGGTAGAAGAACAAGGAGAAGCAGTGCAGGGCAGAGAGGTGAGTCCAACGCAGAGAAGCTTGGTGAGCCCAGGGCAGAGAGTAAAGAAAGGCAGGAGGTGAAGGGACCCACTAGCCGCTAAGAGTAAGCGCTAACCCTGCGCAGGCACTGCCCTGGGACCTGGCAACAGCGGAGAGCAGACAGACAAGCTGGCGACCTCCTGCCCTGGGATGTAATGGAGCATATTTTGCAGCGGGCAGAGGCGTATTACAAGCACAGAATAAGTAAAACATAGTTAGAACCTAGTGAGCGCTGTGGAGAAGAGTAATGAGAAGTAACAACATGCAAATACAATGGTCAGGAAAGGCCACAGTGAGAAAAGTAACCTTTTTAGCACTGTTTGAAGGAGTTGATGGCATGTGCCATGGGAAGGCAGGGTGAAGGGTGGTTGTCATATCTTCAGGCCTCAGTTTTCTCACCTGTGGGGAAAAATCACAGAACCTATTTCATGACATAGAGTGCACAAAGGAGGCTCAGCACAGCATACACTGAGGCGCTGAGGAAAGTGAGCAGTGATTGTTTTCACTGCGTACCCAGACCAAGGCATGGCTAGAACAATGTGTCTACCCAGAGGCATGCTTCGATAGGCAGACAAGAGTCTCTTCTTGGGGACCTACCAAGTGGAAGAAGAACATCTGAGAGGCAGGGGAGCCTGGGGAAGCCCCAGCTCTAGAGACCTTGGGAGAAAGAGGGTAAAGGAGTGGTTTGCCCTGGCATCAAAGGCTGTGACGGCCTTTGCAGGGCCTGAGGAGAACCACCAGGCCCAACCGACAAGTTGTTGGTCACTCCAGAGGGCGTTTCACAGATGGAAGGAAAAGTCCGTGGGCGCCGATGAAGGGCAAGGGCAGAACAAACCCTCATTGACCCCGAGACACAAGAGCCAGGTTGGAGGGACCCCAGCAAGACAAGGCTGTGACTCCAGGCAGTGGAGAGGAGGCCCAAGTCAGGCAGGGCCCTGGGGGTCCAGCATGGGAGCCTGTCTCTGAGTGCAGCCAGGGCTCTGGGCACAGGGAGGAAGGCTGGGAAATGAGGCACGAGGCAGGCTCCAGCTCTCGCCACCTCTTGCCTTCTATGGGCAGGACAGTTTGGAGGACAGGACGGGCTGCTAGGTGCCCCTCTGAGTGTTCCTGTGTCCTCCTCGCACGGATGTACTCCAGGGAAATGTGTTTGAGGCTGACTGGGATGCTCTGCCCACAAGCACTCCCAACTCCTTCCCTTCACCATTTTCTCATCACCTAGCGATTCTGGAAATAAGCTGAGCAGCCTGACCAGAGACCCGTATTATTTCTTTTCTGTTCTTTGATGCCTTTGGGGCTGATGAATCAGAATCCGTCATATTATTTATGATAAAGTGCCACCCGTACACTCCTCCTGACATTCAAATGTGACTTAAATACCATGAAACATGCATGCCTTTTTTAAAGGATTGCTTCTCTGAAAGCGTGTAATTCGCCGTTATCGCTACACGACCAGGTGTAATTTGTGGGACTGAAAGATTCATTTCCTATTTAAAACAATGAATGAGGCTGATGTGCTGATTTGTATGGTAGTTGCTTGAGGCTGCCAACCCTAGATTTTTTCATCTTTCATCGAGGCTCTGTCTATTTCAGAGCAAAAACAGCCAGCAGCGCTTGGCAAGATAAACACTCGCGGAGTGGGAACTTTTGCCAAGAGGAAAATCTTATCTAACCCATGTGGGTCTAAGAAGTGCTGGTCCCCCGCCCACTTCTGAGGATGTGGCCTTAGACAGAGCTGGCGCGGGGGTCACACCGGCCTTACCTTTACTTCAAAGAGCTGGGCAGAACCGCCCTGACTCCAGACCTGTGGAGAAGCAGATACCAACCAGGTCACGAGACACTCGACTCTTGGTTAGACAGATGGGGAGAGGCCCCGCGGAAGGTGAAAAAGTACCACAGAATGGAACATCACAGGCCCCTGTGCCGTAAGCAGGAGACAGCCTAAAATGCTCCACACGAGGGGAAGGGGATGAGTGGGAGGACAGGGTGGTGGTGGGGAGTAATGACTCTGCATTTTGAGGTACCTGTGTTAATCTCTAGTCAGCTTTCCAGTTTCTAGCTGCGTGTGTGCAATCCTTAGCAAGCTCTCTCCCCGCGCGTGTATTCCAGATAAAGGCCCCTTAGCGAGCTATATCTGGTAGAAATATAGCAGGACACAAGCTTTTTGGGGTAATCTGTTTCGGGTTCTCCACTCCCTATTGTCACGTCATGCTTTCCTATTGCTGACTAAACTCTCTAAAACTCTTTCCGCTCAGTCCGTGTCCTCAATTTTTGTGGCAGGAGAGTCTGTTGGCCAACATGGCGCCACAGTACACGATTTTTACTGAGATGTCTTAAGGATAAAGAGGAGGCAGCAGCAGGAGGAAGGAGAACCCTCAGATTTTGCAGCAGATCTGGCCCCTGTGGAGGGGGAGGCAGAAGGAAGGATGGTGGAGTAGAAAAGTCTCAAACTTCCCGGCCTGTGTAAGAAAACTTGTGCTGGGCCATGGCTGGGCTGGTCAGCGACTGGAGGGCGAGGAGCCAGTGGAAGCCACCCGTCAGTCTGGCTCCCTCCAGTGGACGATATGAGCAGCGCATCTTTAGGACATTACAAAATTTGCTTATGTCTGATCTTGGTTCTTGAGAAATCCTTGTTGAGTCAGGTACTAAGAGCAATTAATTTTACTCTAATAGACCACTGCTCCTTTGGATGGCTCAGAAAGTCAAAGGAGGAAAGTGAGCTCTAGTCACGCGGACCGTGCAGGGACGGGATCTGGTGCGGGATATTGACCTGGGTCCCCCAGTGCTCCAAGGAGTTTATAAGGACAACAGCAGTAGTAACAGAAGTTGCAACCTCTGCGAAGAACAGAACTGGGTCTTCATGCTGGCCAAGGGTAACGCTTTCCATAAATAAAAAGCCAGGGCTGGGACCATGGCAGTGAGCTTTTCCCTTAGCTATAACTTGCAAACTAGGGCAACTTCTGTACTCAGGGTGCTCTTCGGGTAGAGAGGGACAGGGCAGCTCAGTAGGGAGGGGGATGGAGACTGGCAGTCCAGAGAGGCAGCTAAGAGGCTGACGGGGGCGGGCCCGGGCCCGCCCTGGTGGCGCAGTGGGTTAAGCAATGCACTATGAAGCAAACTGCAGCCACTGCAGCACGAGTTCGATCCCTGCCGCCGGCCAGGAAGGTGACCCAC
>JAGFMF010012284.1:395297-483600 GCA_019455555.1 Galemys pyrenaicus
TTCTGTGTCCTGCTCTGTCTGGTGGATTCTCTCACCACCCCCACACCTCTGGCCTGTACCCCAGTGCTTGTATGCATAAATAAATAAATCTTTAAAAAAAAAGTTTAAAAAAAAAAAAAGAGGCTGACGGGGCAACAGCAAGCACCAGTCATAGCTCCACTGAGCTGGCCTTACTCGGTGGCACTTTTACACACACTCACTACCTGGGGAAATGATTTTTCTCCAGGTAGTGGAGCCCCTACCCTTTAGGCTCTCCCCACCCTCTCAGTTGTGCACCCCTGAACCCCACTTTCTCTCTGAAGGAACCACTCACTACTGGGGAGAGGATAATTTACTTAACCAATGCATTGCCATTTAGCCTTTTGTATCTGCCAGGGCCCTTTTAGACACTAACTGACTAGTCTTTTATTCCGTTCCTCTCCGGCCCAACGCTAAACTCGCAACATACTAAATTTATAAGCAAACATATTTATTAGCTAGTTTGTTAATTCTGTAAATAAACACCTACCTTTAAAAAGAAAAAAGATTGAGTGTGTTTATAACACACAAAATTGAATTGTTTTTATCTGACTTAATCTAGACTGCTTCATTTATTAAATTACTGTCTTCCAATTGACTAGAAGAATTTAAAGACAACAAGAAATGTAAAGTGACTCACATACTCTTTGCAACCCTGGAATACTAAATCTCTGAGAACCATAGTGTTTGGTGTTTTTTTTTTCCCCAAAGTTTTTCTCAGAGTTTTAGGCAAACTCCTGAGGTGGCAAAATCTGACCTGAACGGATGTCAGACTATTTACAGTCTTTATGCTCCCAGTGTGAATATTCATGTATTTCACTGCTCGTGTGTGGCTTGCAAAGTGCTGCCTCACATCCCACTTGCAGTGTTAAGTGACATAATTTCGGAACTGAATTCTAAACTAAAAAACTCTAAATTACAAACATGCTTCATTCAGGGATTTAGGATAAGACATTATACTCCTGATTCTGTATCAATCAGTATATTTTCAGATGCAAGTATCAGATAATTCTTCTTACATGGGCTTAAATAATAAAATGAGTGGTTGGCTCATGGAACTAAAGAGTCTAGAAATGGTGTAGCTTTGGGGCATAGATTAATTCAGTGGTTCACAACGTTTGAAAGTTCGCCATTCCCACTCCCCATTTTTCCTGCCTCTGCCCAACTCTGCTAGCCTTCACTGAGGTCATATTTATCCACTGCAGCAAGATAGTTGCTGTAGTTCCAGGTCAGCAAAGGAAGAGACTCTAACCACTGCCCTTCTCATTGTGTCCTTGATACTGTCAAGCCACAAAAGAGACTCAACACATCTCATGGGTGAGGATTAAAGCATGTGCCTACTTGACTGGGCAAAGGGAGGCCCAGGGGGCTGGGAAACAGTTCTGGGTGTGTCTCTGGAAGAAATGAGCATTTTAATCTGTACCCTGAATAAAGAAGATCCCTCACTAGCGCCAGTACGGAGGCCGCCACCCAGTCTCTCAAACAGAACCTGAGGGAGGAAAAAGCCACTGTCTGCTTGAGCAGAGACATCCATCTTCTCCTATTCTTGGACATCAGTGTTCTGGGTTCTCAAGTTTTGGGACCCAGACAAGGATTATCATCATTGTTCCCCAGATTCTCACAGGTCTGTGGCGTTGGACTGAATTACACTGCTTCCCTATTCTTCATCCTGAAGCTGGCAGATTGTAAGGCTCCTCAGTTTCCATAATCATGTGCGCCAATTATAATAAATCTCATATCTATCTATCTATCTCTCTCCCTCTCTCTCTCTGTCTCTATCAATCTGTATTTCTCAGTCATATATACATATACATGAATTATATATACATACTACGAACCTATTGTTTCTATCCCTCTGGAGAATCCTGACTGACTGATATATTGGTTTTTACTCTATTGAAACGTGATCCTAACAGTAAACAAGGACTCTGTTTTCTTCATAACATTAGTTTTCAATCCTGCTTCATGATCCAATGCAGTTCTCCACGTATTTATTTATCTTAGTGTATTTATTCTAGTACACCTCCTATCCAACATTTGCATAAATAACATCCATCTTACTAAACGCGAAGCTCCTTCCGCAGGATCTTATTGGTTCCGCATCCCCCTCAATGCCCAGTTAAATCTTGACTAGTGAACACTCCCTGTGTGCTGGCTGAACCATCCACCCCCATGCCAGGTCAAAGAAGGGGCGGTGGGGAGAACTTGACAAGGCAGGGAGGGTGAGGTAGAAATGGATGGACAGAGAATGACGTTCTCATCACAACTTTTTCAACAGAAAGCTATATTCAAAAGCTCTGTACTTATCACATCAAGGTAAGGTGATTTGGGGAGCAAAATAGAAATCCCAACATGAACTGCCTGAAACAATCAAGGTTCACAAACTTGAACGTCTCAAGCCAAGGCAGACTTTGGAATTGATTGTGGGATGGACAAACACCAACGTGTCCACGTGAATCTACTTTCTTTCATCTTTCTGCTTTGTCTCCCCAAGACCTACTTCCATGTGGTTCCAGTGTCTCAGTCACACACCACACTGACTAGATACTTGTTGGACTTGACGTCGAGGTGGCAGGAGGGCTGGAGTGCACTGCTTAACGGACCCCAGACAAGACTCACACTGGGAGACAGAGGAAGCCCAGCTTTGCCTTAAGAATTTTGGGGCCTATTTTTCTAAAAAGTACCCAAACTAGGTGACTTAACAAAAACTATCATCTCACAGTTCTGGAGGCCACAAATCCAAAATCCAGGCATCAGCAGGATTCGTTTCTTCTGAGGGAAGAGGAAAGGGTCTGCCCCAGGCTTGTGAGTAGCTGTCGTCTCCCTGTGTCCCTTCACACACCCTTCCTTTCAGGCACCTCTGTCTCGGTGTCCCTACGTATAAGGATAAGAGTCACAGTGGGTGGGGAACCCATCCTCCTCCACTGTGGTCTCACTTTAACTAGCGGCATCTGCCATGATCTGTCTCCAAATTCAGCCACACACTTCAGCACATGCATTTTAAGGGGATAAATTCAACCCATAAGACACAGGATAGGAGAGTGGATAGTGGATAGCTCAACAAAAGTCATGAGTCTATTAGAAGCAACAAAATGGATTCTGAATCAGAAACCCTAGAGGTCTTCTATAAAATCTTTTTTCTATAAAGAGAACGTGCATTTTCTCTCTTAAGTGCAGCTCTTGTGGAAATCACTTTCCCTCCCTCTGGACCCTGGTGGATGATGACAGTATGACAGCAAGCCTAAGACAGAGATCTCTTCATCCCACCGTGCCCCGTCCCTGCAGTTCCACTGCACAGTCTTTCTCTGGCAGTCACGCGCTAGTTAGCCCTTCGCAGCCTCCTCCGAGGCGCTGTGAACATTACCTAGTTAATCACCAGGGTGCCTGCAGGGAGACAGGACTTCGCTTAGAGAAGAAAGTCTCCAGGAGATTTATGGTAGAAATGCCCAGAAATGAGAATACCAAGCTTGCCTTGCCATCCCCCAAACATTCAACACTAGAGATTAGAAATCACAGTCAGCCGTGTCGTGTCTGAACGCTCGAGTGGGCAAGACAGCCTTAACCGCAGTGTCCGTAAGAAACCAGGTGCGGAAGTAGCCCCCTCAGAGGGGCCTGAGCTCTGAGGGGCGGTGGGCTGGGAGGTGACGAAGACCGCAGGAGGCCCTGTGGAGTCTAAAGGAGCCCCCAGCGCTGCCCCTTCAAGCAGGAAAAAGAAAATGCTGCCCCTGGAGCCCAAGTTGCTGGGACATCTTACTCAGAAGACACGTAAAGAGGGCGTGGTCGGCTTTCAGGGGAGGCTGTGGAGGCACATGGTTTGACTCATCTTGTTTTTAACAGCGTCATTGAGGTATGATGGATCTATAACAAATCACATTTGAAATGCATACTTTTTAAGAAAGATTTTTTATTTATTTATGCATACAAGAGCTGGGGTACAGGCCAGAGGTGTGGGGGGCAGGGTATGAGGACTCACCAGAGACACAGTGGTGAACAGAACAGGCAGATTGAAATCCACTGCAGAGAGGAGCAGCAGGCGAGGCAGGAGAGGTCCCCTGTGCCATGTGGGTCCCCTCCCCATTTTTGGCAGATGTATACAATTGTGAGCCATCAGCAAGATAATGAACAGATCCAGCAGCCCCAGAAAGTTTCCTCCTTGTCCTTCCCTGTCACCACCCCCACCCCCAGCCTCAGGCAACCACTGACCTGCCTGTCACTAGAGACCAGTTTGCCCTTCGGAGACTCACACAGCATGCTCTCTCCGCTCTTGCCTCTCTCCCTCAGCATAGTGAAGACTTTCTCCACACTGTGGCCTGGGTGCTCAGTGTGGTCTATTGTCATGCAGCCGCCATGCCCACATCCACTGGCCTTGAGTTGTCCGGCCCCCACCTGACCATGGACAGCTGTTGTTTTCTGGCCTTGGCTATTATAAATAAAACTTCTGTGAGCATTCATGTGCAAATCCTTGTTCAGACCCGGGGTACACAGTTTGGTTGCTGACGGGAACGCTTTCATTTTCTGTGTGGGGTGTTAGGGGCAAAAACCCCAGTGCTGTACTAGGCAGAGACCCACTTGTGGCCCATCTCGGGCTCCCTGAGGTCCTGCACCTCAGGGGAGTCTTCCTGGTTTTTGTTTTGTTCGCCTTCCTTCCCTGGGCCCTGCCGCTGCTGTAACTAGTGACCAGGCCGAAACTTAGGGAAACAGTCATCAGAGGAAGAAGTGACGAAGAGAATCTGAGATTTATTTTCTCTAGAGGTCACTCAGAATCCCCCATCACCACCAAGCAAACCGGCTGACTCACACAGCCCCCTAAGACCCAGGCAGGGTGGGGGGTGCTGTCCTGGTCCTGTGATTTGAGGAGCTGTTCTGGCCCCCTTCCACCCACACCCTGCTCAGCAGCACGGGAGCTCATCTAAAACCTGTGCCCATCACCCCCATCCCACCCACGTTCTCAGTGCCCGGAACACGAGAAAAGCTTGCCCATTAGACCCCCACCCACTCACAGGACACCCGTGGACAAATATTTCCCAGTTCTGAGCTGCCAAAAAGGTGGAGAGTTGTATGTGGAGGGCGAGACAGAGCCTGCTGTGCTCACAGCTGTGCCCTCACTCCTGTGCACGCGACTACACCAGCTCGCCAGGGCCCTGGCGGGGAGGCTGGAATCAGAACTGCAAGCAGCGGAGGCTGTGCCCAGGGGCCTGGGCTGTGCTCTTGAGAAGTTCAAGCGTTTGCAATCCAAATCTGGCCTACGGGTGTATTTTGTCAAGCAGGAGTTTAGAACGTGTCTCACCTCGCGACCCGGTGGCTGTGTTCAGGACATGTATGTATTGCAACATTTAGACATTTTGTACGTGGGTGGCCGTTTCTGCTCTTACCCTGAGCCCTGAAAATCTTAGGATGTGCCTGGGATGACCCTCCCCTCCTCCTCCTCCTCCTCCTCCTCCTCCTGCACCTACATCTTTGTGCTTCATGCTGGCTTTCGATCCTTTCTTTTGCCTTTCAGGGCTACCCTTGATGTTCATTTTCATCTTTTTTCAATAGTATAAATATTGAGAGACAGAGAAGTGTGATAAGGCTGGGGGAGGAAGCGATGTGGGTGGCATAATCTGCTGAGCCTGCTGCTCTGGAAGGCGGGCTCCGTTTGGATTCTAGAGTAATGATTTGCTGTTCCTTGTCTAGATTATGGAAATCAGGGGTGACTCACTGCTTTGAAGTCAAGCTGCTTGGTTTCTCACTAGAAAGCAATCCTGAGCTCCACTTGGGAAGATGGATTACAAAATTGGCTCCTACGTTCCACTCCTCCCTGAATCCACCATCCACCCCTTTGAGTTTCCCATGTCTCTCCCCAACCCAGCAAGAAATGGAGTCTGCCTCTCCCCCTCTGGGGTCTGTGCTGCTCTTGTGACTTACTGTGATTGACAGACTGCGGCAGAAGTAGCGGGGGTGGGGGTGGGGAGAGTCCTGGCTGAGACCTCAGAGACCTGGTGTATTTTCACTCTCCCTCAGACCTCGGCTTCTGCTGTAAAAATAAGACCAAAAAACTTGCATTGGAACTACTGGAGTATGACAGGCCACATAGAGCAGAGCCTGACTGTCCCTGCTGAGGGCTCAGACAGCCCAGCTGGTGACCGAGAGTGAGTGGAGTAGGCAAAGATGCATTAAGTGTAGTGCGGGTCCACCCAAAACCATGAGCGGTTGTTGGAGTGATGTGGGGTTGCAGAGAAACTATTTCTATATTTCTGCATTGTGCACTCTAAATAAGGGCATCAGTACTTTCTAAACAAATGTTACTGAGATTTGCTTCCTGAGCTAAAAGCAAGCCCTGCAAGGTTGACATACAACAGATTAGATAGGAAGAGAGATTTCCTGCAAGATGTACCTGGCTCTGGAGGTTCGTGAACATTTCAAGAGGGGAGGAGGCCTGGCATCTCGGAGATGTCTTGGTATTGCAAACTGGAGAGCATTCACGTGGCAAAGGGTTAGGATGGAAGTAAGTCTTATCCTTCCCATAAGACTCCAAAGAGATGCTCTCATAAGGGGAATGAGGGAAGATTCCTTTTCTCTCTGCACATAAGCACTGAAGATTCATTGCCCTGTGTCCTGCGTCTACAGGCCGAGGTCTCCACTCACATAGCGCTTTTCTCCATCTGGTTCTGAGTGCCACTCTGTGGGTTGCTGGACACAGGCCCCAACCTGCAAAGTTACTCTAGCTGGTAGTCATTGTATGTATAATAATAATAAAAAATTGTCTCTAACTTTAAAACATTTTATATGCATTCATACAGCTAGATATTCATAAAGATATTTTGTTTGTTACGCAGCTTTAATTGTGACAACTGACTGATACAATGACTAAACTACCTTTCTTTATGGGTCGCTGCTGATGCAGGGGGGCTACTGGGTCTTGGTTATGCTGACTCTTTACCTTGGTAAAATATGTATCTGCTAGAAGAATAATTTCTAAAATACAAAGCAGTTTCTCAAATAACATCATTTCATTTGACATGTTTCATTATAGCATTGATGAGAAAAACAGTCCCAGCTGACACTGAACAAAGTAATATTCTTTGTGAAGCTGGTTTTATAACATGTCATTGTGTTTAAAGTTGCCATTTCCAAGAACCTATCTGGTGTTCAGTGAA
The DNA here is from genome assembly GCA_019455555.1 of Galemys pyrenaicus. Lineage (NCBI taxonomy): Eukaryota > Metazoa > Chordata > Mammalia > Eulipotyphla > Talpidae > Galemys > Galemys pyrenaicus. The sequence continues at coordinate 402,455 of JAGFMF010012284.1, forward strand.
GACTGACAGTAGAGCTACTTTATTCCAACACAAGTTTTTTAGCCATATTAAACCTTCCTAACCTATATCATATTTTAAAAATAGAAGATTTTTATTATTCTGATTCTCAACCCAAACCCCCAGTCAAAATGATTAAAGACAGTAAAATGTGTTATGTGTATTTCATTACAATTAAAAAGGAAAAAAAAATGAAGAAATGACACCAAGCAAACTATGCCAGCATGTTATCTCATATCTTCCACCTTAACCAAGGGGGAAAAAAATTAATATTATAAGTATTTCCAAGTGCAAATTAAGAGACAAATACTTTAAAAGATCAGTTATGACATTACCAGACCAAACTCAAGAAGGTGGGCAGAAAGTCAGGCAATTAATAACGAAAAGCCAAAATGCCTCAGACAACTGACTAATGGCTCATTTTACCCAACTGCCTGGAAGTTCTCAGTCACGTGTTTGGGACCAGTGAAGCAAAGGAAATAAAAAAGGGACCACTTTTGAATAAGGGTATTAGGTGTCTCCCATCACCTCAAATGGCTCATGGCAAGTCACTGAATCAAAACACCTCCACTGCAGGCCAATCCATCTACAGATGCCAGTAATGGCGCTCGGTAATTGCACTGGCTAGAATCCCTGAAGATTCTCTCACCACCACCCCATACCTCTGGCCTGTACCCCAGTGCTTGTATGCATAAATAAATAAATCTTAAAAAAAATAAAGAAATGTGACCATTTCAATGGCTTGGAAGAACTCGATCTGTTTTGCAAAGGAGCACCAAAACAAAGCAAGGTGATGAAGTGCTGCATAAGTCTGCACCGACATGGTAGCTGCAGCGGCAGGAGGGTCCAAGCACGAGGGCTAGAAGGGCTAGAAGCATGCTGAGACTCTGGGGATGCCAACACACCTTGCCCCACCCACAGAGAAGCCCTCCAGCCCTCCTAGGAATGCGTCACCTTCAAGTTTGGATTTTGTATTGAATGACACCGTAAGAATGGTAAATCTAATTAAATTCAATCTGTACAGCCCCATATGTTTCTGCTTTATCTACACAGTAGCATACTGTTTCTGAGGTTTCACACTGAAGTGTATTGGCTGGTCAGAGAAAGAACTGTCTGGAATTTATGAATGAAAGAATTAAAAATTGATGTTTGAATCATTCATGCTGTTCAGATTTACTAAGGAATAGTAAATGATCTTTTAAAATGGTCTATTTAACGAATATTTTTGAACATCTGATTGAAACCAATTAAAAGTGTAGAAATCATATGAAAACATAAATGGAAATGGAAAAATTTATAAATTCAAAGCAAAGCAAAATTTTAACTTTGAATAAGTGAGGTTAATGTGATTTAACAGTGATATTAATCAGGTCTAATATGTGAATCCTAAAAATGATTAAAGACTAATAGGAAAACATCTGCACAGGCTTATTGAAAAGCTTCATTATTATTTAGAAATACTCAATATGATCAAATTTGATTGCATTCTAAATCCATTCCCATTATCACAAGATATATTTGTCAATGCAAGAAAATGAGCTGCAGGATTTAAAGAGTCATCTTACCATTAAAGTACATTAAAGAGATTAAGTTATATAGATTCTGGCTGATGATGAAGGAGAAGTTTCTACCAGATGAAGAATGAAACAGATGAAGAATGACAGCGGCCACCACACAGGTGTTCAGTGCTAACTATAAAGATATGAACTGGGCCTCCCTGGTGGCACAATGGGTTAAGCAACGCACTATGAAGCAAACTGCAGCCACTGCAGCACGAGTTCGATCCCTGCCCCCGATTCAGGAGGGGACCCACATGGCACAGCAGACCTCTCCTGCCTCACCCGCTGCTCCCCTCAGCAGTGTGTTTCAGTCCATCTGCCTGTTCTGTTCCCCACTCTGTCTCTGTGGATCCTCTCACCACCACCCCATACCTCTGGCCTGTACCCCAGTGCTTGTATGCATAAATAAATAAATCTTAAAAAAAATAAAGAAATGTGACCATTTCAAATATAAACCCAGATATTAAAAGCACTTGAAAGTAAGCTCAAGTTTCTCATGACAGGCTATTTTTGAAGAGTGAGACTTTGTATTTTAGTTTCTAAGCATAAGTATATAATATTTTTAAAAATATAATATATGTGAATGTAAAGTCCCTCCTGTTGACTCCAGTGAGCCATAGAAATAGAGTCTTATCATTTTCTATGTGTGTAATGATGTCAAAAAAGCTGGAAAGCAGCTTTAATATATTATATGCATTGTGCGTGCCCAAAAGGGTACTACAGTGTGTGGCTTTTCCCAACTTACTCAATCATAGAACTTGTCTTGCCTGTAAGTAGTCCGTGTCTTATGGGACACTAGAGTTTCACGAACAGAGCTTGGAGAAACTCATGCAATCTCTACCTCAGATCACACCATTGAGGAAACCAAAGTCCAGAGTGTGGAAATAAAGTGCCCAAGGAAATAGAACAATACATATGTCTGCTTTCAAATTATTTGTTCTTTTACATAGTGTCCCCAAGAAGGTAATCAAAGTAGAATTTGGATAAATCCATTAACAATTCTTTATTTTTGCTTTTGTTTCCCTTGCCACTGTGGTTGAGCCCCACAGACACCCAGAAACCAGTATTGTACAGTATTTTGCCTGTGTTTTCTTCTATGTAGTTTATGGTTTGTAGTCTTAACATCCAAGTCTTTGATCCATTTTGAATTTGCGTATGGTGTGAGAAATGGGCCTGTTTCATTCTCTTTTTTTTTTTGTTTTTAGGTTATCTGATTGAATGGAACAATTTTACAAGTGCAAATTATAGGTAGGTAAGAGCAATGCAAAATAATTTTACCTATTGACATGCAAATTATGCTAATGAGAAGTGCGCTAATTCTCCCTTTTTTAAAAATATATATATAACATCATTGTTCATTTTTGTACAATGTTTGTTTTCTCCTCTCAGATGCAGTCCCTGTGAAATTCCCACCAATTCACCCACAGTCCCCTTTGCTCTTCCTGCTTCTGTTTTGAGCCCTCTCCCTCATTCTTGTGAGGGTGGCTCTCCAATTTTCCCAACACCATTTGTTGACTAAACTTCCCTTTCTTCATTTCACTTTAAATACTTTTCAACAGCACTCACTCGCACCATTCACACATCACTCATGTTTGTCCCCTTCTCTGTGGGGAGAACCTAGGAGGACTGGGCGGCAAGTCTGGCCCCATTCGCCCACAGAGTCTGGCTTTTCAGCGAGGACAACACTGTGCAAGATTTCAGAGGCCCACTCCTCCTGTCACATGCGGCGGAAAATGAGAGTCAAGAAATAACTGTCTTCTTATACCCAGGCCGTCATTTCCAGGCTCGATTCTAATTATTTTAACCATCACAAAACGCTCTTCAACAAAAGAGCACACCAATTAATTTTCCCTTATCTGAGGTGAGGTCATCGTGGGTTCCTCCAGGAAAGACAGGCCTCAGCTCTTGGAAAGAAAAGGGATTTTAGAATTCCACTGCTGTCTCTGGTCCCTCTCAAAGGAAGCAGCTTCTCTTGTCCCTCCAACAGGTATTTACTGGACTTGAAGTCATTTGAGCTCAGGTCCTCGGGCAGAGCGACAGTGGAGGTAATTATTTGACTGCACTTCAGTGTGATTTACAGTGTCTGTGCGCAGGCAGACCCAGAATGCAAATGATATGACTGCTTTCATTAAATCATGTCTTTATGACTGTATAATTTCAGTAATTAAAACCTTTGCTAATATATTCCATGAGGCAGACAGGATGTTACACTAATGTATGGCCCTTATTAATTTTTGAAAAACAGAGGTGAAATTTGAATAAACTGCTTCCCCACACTTAAGAGGTCTGGAAAGAAAAAAAACAAAAAAAGCTGGATACAATTTTGGTTAATGTAAACTAATTAGCATTCATTGTTTTTTATTCCCTCTTCCCCATCTGAAAAATCACTACAGAGGGTATTAGCATTGCCTATTGCATATTTCAAATTCTATCTTATTTCTGGTGTATCTTTGGGTTTGGTACCAAAAAAGAAAGTCAGTAGGTTTTTAATCATCCCAAGTAGAGAGAGAAATCTAAATATCACTGTTATTCCCTTGTGGTATTTCCCAGTACATTCAGCCCTCACCTCTGTCTGCCTGAGAATTCTAGAAAAAAACCTCTTTGTTTTTCCCCAGACCTGAGGCAGGCTGGCTGTGCTGGATTCTTTTACAGCCCCGTGGGCACAAGATCATGGGCACATGAATTCTCCACCAATGGTGCTTCTACCTAGGCACTGCTGCGGCAAGATCAATAGGGACTAAGATTTGGAACACAAATGAGTCAATTAGCTATAGGAGTGAGTCTTACGTGCTGTCTTCATCTTCCATGTCACTAGAGAGGTCAGAGGCTCACACTTCAGACAGCTTCAAAAGCATATTGGGATATACGGCAGTTGAATTCAATCTAAGTCTTACTTTAAGAAATAGCTTCTCTATCTGTAGTAAACATGCCAAAGTCTCTTTGGGAAAGAATAATTTCTCATATGGATAGAGAGGGTTTGGACATAGGTAACTTTGACTTCTAGGTTTCGTTCTACTGTCTGCTGTGATTCAGTAACCATCAAACCCTTCTATCAGCTTTTTTCAAATTATTTTTTTAAGTCCTAATATATGTCAAACTCCAAGCTGCGCTCAGGGCCCAAAGTCATCAGTGATTCCCATTGCCTTTATTTTTCCCCAAAGATTTATTCATTTATGCATAGAAGAGCTGGGGTACAGGCCAGAGGTGCAGGGTGGTTGGGGGTGGAGGATAGTGAGAGTAAGAGGATTCACCAGAGACAGATGGGGAACAGAACAGATAAATCCACTGAAACACACTGCTGAGGGAAGCAGCGGGCGAGACAGGAGAGGTCTGCTGCGCCGTGTGGGTCCCTCCCTGACCAGGGGATTAAACTCATGCTGCAGTGGTTGTGGACAGCCCCATAATGCTGCAACCCAACTCCTTGCACCACCAGGGAGGCCCCTCCATTGCCTTTAAAATAAAGTCCACTCTCCTAAGTCCTTCATCAGCTGTACACCTGGCTCTCCCAACATCACCTTCACTATACTCTTACATTCACCCTAGGCTCTACGTGACGCTCCTGGCACACATGTTGTGTTGAACCATCTCTGCTGATACTGAGGTTGGACCTTTCCATGGGAAGCCCTATTCCCCGGTCTCTGCAAATCCTTTGCTCCTTGAGCAGACCACCAAAGTCATCTTTTCTTTAAGGTCTTCCTGTACACAGGGACGAGGGTTATCTGTGTCTTTACATTGGTGTCCCACAGGCACTTGTTGCATGTGGAAATTAAGAGTGGCCTTCTCTTGAAAATATGTTTTTTTTTATTTATTTATGCATACAAGCACTAGGGTACAGGCCAGAGACTGGGGAGTTGAGAGGATCCACCAGAGACAGAGTGGGGAACAGAACAGGCAGATGGACTGAAACACTGCTGAGGGGAGCAGTGGGCAAGGTAGGAGAGGTCTGCTGCGCTGTGTGGGTCCCCTCCCTGGCTGGCAGCAGGGATTGAACTCGTGCTGCAGTGGCTGCGGTTTGCTTCATAGTGCATTGCTCAACCCACTGCGCCACCAGGGAGGCCCCCTCTTGCAAATATTGACTGGGGGCCTGACCCCTAATAAAAGCAGTCCCACTTGGTCCTAGGTAACATAGTCACCCGCTTTGCCCAGCCTTTACCCTTTACTCTTTCCTACCAGGAGCTTGAGCAAACATCCACACTATAAAGCGTATCAATTCAAACTGGTCACAAAGTGAAATGAGGACACTTGGGGAGGATGCAAATTTCATAAAGTCAATGAAAGTGATGAAGGCTTGTCTAGTCTCACACTCTCGTTGACGCATAACAAGTGAGGAAGAGATTAACAAAAACAAGGGCAACTCTGAAGGGCCTTGAGAAAACAGTTGTCTCAACATCAAACACTTAGGAGAGGCTCTTGGAAGATTAATAAAACCCTGAACTATTTTTTGGGAAAAATACCATCATTTTGGTTGGTCGGTAAAGGTTAAACGTGCAATAAAGAAGGTCACCTACTGCCATTACAGTTTCATCTCACAGTTATGTAAAAAAGTCTTAGATCAGTCTGGGTGGATTTGGTTCTGTCATCCCAGTGCAGCAGCTGCACTTGGTGTTGTGAGCTCTTGGGAACTGACTCCCTAGAGGCGCGGTGGGCCGGCTGGGAGACTAGGAGTGGAAGGAGCAGGCAGTTCCCAGGAGGGGCGCTGAGACTCTCGTGCCTTAGCAAGGGCACAGGGAGGTTTTCATAATTCTAAATATTAGTAAAAATTTTCGTTTTAGAACAAAATTCATTCATTCTAAAAATTAGTGAAAGCTTTTACTTATAGCTTAAATGATGAATAAAGATATACAGACTTTAGTTTTGCTTCTTGAAGCATTCTTTTTCAGGTAAGAAGGAGTGTAGTAGAGCAAGCAAAACCCAGGCTGTGTTTAGGCCCAATGAGAGCTATTCAAGGGTCAGTAGAATGTGCATCAAATATATTTCTGCGTGCAGCATAGGATCAGCCAGAGGGGAACAAATGAAACTGCACATACAGCAGCTGCTTCCCAACTCAGCTCAAATACCTGCAGATTCCAACCTTCTCATCCACTGTTCCAAAGGTGCTGGCTTTGAGTGTGTAATATGTACCAATCGGACCTTCTCTGGCCAGAAATTTGCTCTGTGAATTAAGAGACCAGTGAGATGGTCAGCCTCTGCTATGGTTTGATAGCTACTGATATTTGGCATCTGTGAAATTTCTTTCTCTGCTGGAACTTTTTTTCCCACAAACGAGCTGGGTTTCTCTTTCAGGTATTGCCACTATTCCTTGCACGTAACCCCTGCCTGGCCTGGTGCTCCTCGATGCCTGCTGTCCTGGCGCCAGGCTAATGACACCCCTGGGCGAGGCATCAGGAGGATCGTCAATTGGGGCACCTGCTGGGGCACCTGTCTGTTTGCTCACTGGCGGCCTGTGGTGGTGACCCCGCTTCTCCAGCCTCTTTCCCTGATTCCTTCTGGCTCTCTGCGCCTGTCCAGTTGACTTGACCCCGGCTATACTGCTGTACGGCTGTCCCTGCCTGGCCTGCCTGATCCAGCACTGGCCAGTGTGCAGATCCCAGGCCCCAGGCTCCGCACACAAGCCCCCTGTAGACTAAAGCCTCCTCCCTCAGTCGGACGGCCCCACAGTCCAGCGGCACCTCCCGTTAGGGTCACGTGCACATCTGGCGATCATCAGTGCCCGCCCCGCTCATCCCAGACATTTAAGGGACGGTCTGTCTTGGTGTCTTGTTGGCCCCCACCTTGCCCAACTCCACTGTCCAAATCTGGAGTCCATCTACGGCAGGGAGTCCACTGACCCTATCCCAGTCCATGTGGGCTCCAGCATTAATCCTGCTCTCCGGATGCCAGCCCTACACCCCAGTGTTCCTTCAGCCCCCTCTCCACACTCCCTGCGTGGGTCTGGTCTAGTGGCGACAAGTAACTACCACATGCCAACCACCCCACTGGAGTGGCTCCCTACGATGGTATGTTGAGGCTGCTTGTAGGTTCAGCAAGAAAGAATGACGTGATCGGTTAGTGATGTCTGCCAGGGGACAGGAGGAGGAGGAGTGGGGCACATGCCAAGTGGTTGCCATCTGCCAACTGGTGCCTCAGTTTCCCTAAGTATTTCTGATTTTCTGCTGATTCTAAAGTCTGGCCTGAGTTCCAAATCCCTTCCATTTCCCCTCCAGGACGAGACCTCAATTGCCACCCCCTCCCTCCCTCACTAGGGCCCCGACCTTGGTGATAAGATCACCTGCCCACTTCCAAGTATTTCTGGTTTGCCGCCAACTTTCACCTGAAAATTGGGCACCGGTCCAAAGCCTTAATGAGATACTGCTTCATACCCGATAGGAGGACTGGAATGAGAATCTTAGATGATAACAAGTGTTAGTGAGGATATGGAGAAGCCAGGATGGTCAGACATTGCTGATGGGGAGCAAAGCGGTACGGCCACTTCGGAAAACAGGCCGGCAGTTTTGCAGATAATTACACGTAGGCTACTGGCTGAGCAAGTTTGCTCCTAGACAGACACTCAAGAGAAATGAAACATATGCCCACATCAAAACTTGTACATGAGTGTTCATCATTCACGATCGCCAAAAGGTGCGAACGACCCCAGAGTGTAGGCCCAGATGAAGAACACACGGTCTGTCCCACAAGGAAGCACTATCTGGTCTTAAAAAGAAGCAGTACTGACACCTGCTACAACGTGGAGGCCCCTGGAAGGTGTGGTTCTCAGTGAAAGAGGCCAGGCACACCCACGGCTCAGGAGACATCTGCAGAGGCAGAAACAGACTGGTGGCTGCCTGGGCTGGTAGGGAGAGGGAGGCTAGAGGAGTTAGCTCAAAGGTGCAGGGCTTCTTTTTGAGGTGATGAAAATGTTCTAAATTGATGGTGGTGACAGCCGCACAACTCTCTGGATAGACCATAAAACACTGACCTGCATGCGTTGAGTGGGTGAACATATGGTGCGTGAATTACAGCTCCAAAAAGCTGTTTAAGATATGTGAAGCAGGCCCTGGTGCCAACACCTGCCTGAGGCAAGTTTGGAGTCTTCACCTTACGCCCCCTCTCAGTCCTGGGCTAGCCCGGGCCACCCTCTTTATGCCTGAGGGACTTCCGCCCCCACCCCCTGAGCCCCCTGCCCTCACCCCTACCCTGAGCTGCTCAACTCCAGTCTCCGTGCTCAGGAGGGCAGAGCAGCAGACCCTCAACACAGGCCTGCGCGGCTGAGAAATGCCGCAGCGTGAGGAACGCCACGCCCCTCTCGGTCAGAACAGCTGGTACACTCAGCCTAGGAGGGCCCTGGAGGAGGGCCTTTGCTCCCTCCTGTCCCGGCCTTCTGGTGAGGGTCCCCTCAGACCTCTTCCTGGTCCCAGCCTCAGCCTTTACTGGTCATCCTGAGGGCTGACCCTTCTCTCAGAACCCCTCAGCCCACCGTTCCCATCTCCCCTCTCCCAGTCCTTCAGTGCGGCCACCAGCCGAGGGCGTCTGCACCAGCTAGGGACCCAGTAAGACACAACAGTGAGCGAGAGCTCTAGGAACAAAGGTGGGGAGGCGACCTCATTGCAAAGATTCGGAGTATGTTTCTCAACCTTTTTAAAAAGTCCACACACACACACTCAGAAGCCATTTCAGACTATTTTTTTCTAGTAATAAAGGTGTCCCCCATCCCATAAAATTTTAATACCAGGAATATACCATGTATCTGTTTATGTACTATACCCCTTTGGGGGTCGTAAATCATCATACTATCTAAGGCTTCCCCACCACAAGAAGTAATTTTGCCTCCTGAGGAGTGAGATCACGATCCCTGTTTAGAATACAGAATATTCTAGGAGGATTTCATGGGACTCAAGGCCACAATTATCCTGGGCCATCTCTGCTTCTCTCCTTGGGTTCCATCTGCATCTGTGTATTTGCCTCTCTGGTCGTCTCTCTGTCTCCATTTCTCTCCCCTCCTACTCTCTCCAGCTCGCTTCATCCTGCAGCCTGTACTCATGCTGGGTGTTCACACGGACACCATTCAAGTACCCAACCCAGAGGATGGCCAGGACCCTTTGTCTCGCTTCCTAATGCTCATGGAAGGAGCTCTCCAGCTCAGAGAGGGTGTCCACTCCTGAGAAATCCCTGTGGCCAGTGTGCAAGGTCACTTGGTACAGAAATAGCTGCTGGGGATCTATCTAGTTACCAAGTAGACAGAAAACAATTTACAAACGAGAGGCAACAAAAAGTCAGTATCCCAATACTGTCTTAGACCCCAAACACTCCTTTCTTCTGTATCTCACTGCTTTTGATCGTCACCTTCTGGTAAATTCCTCCCCCTCCACAAAAGCCTGAGCCTCCGACATCCCCAACAGGCGTCCCAGTCCCAGGTCCCATGGTTGACCTCGGGCTGCCTATTTTCCCTTTCCAATAGCAGTTTGCATCGTGTGCATTTCACCTTCTCTCTCCACCCCAGCTCTGGATTCTCAGTCCCATTTCTATATGAAGCCCTTCTCAGCAGCTCCCAGAGACCAACCCTCCCCTGCTCTAGTCCACCCTGCACAGCGCAGCCAGAGCCCTCGGTCCCCAGGCCCAAACGTCCTCGAGAGCTTTACCTGCCTGCTGCCTCCATCCTGCCTGTCAGTCACAGGTGTCCCCCCCGGCAGGATTCAATCTCAGATTTTAAGCACAAGCACATCTGGAAGTTTCCCTGGACTCGCTGAATCTACCCTCCAGCTTGGCACTTCTCTCCCAGTGTGCGTCGGTCATCCTCAGCTCTGGAGTTGAACACTCTCGCCCTCTCCTTCCCTGGCTGACTGTCTCTGCCAAGGCCCAACCCACACCCCCATCCACTCTCTGCCTCCACGTCGTGGGCCCAGCTGCCCTGTGACTGCCGGTTTGTCTTGGTTCTCCAGGCACCTGTCTTTCAAAGATGCCACAGTACCAGACAACTTTGCAGAGTATTTGAGTGACGTGTCCTCCATCCCAGAAACTGGAATGAAATACATGCCCAGAAATACATGGATGACTTGGTTCTGTCATCCCAGTGCAGCAGCTGCACTTGGTGTTGTGAGCTCTTGGGAACTGACTCCCTAGAGGCGCGGTGGGCCGGCTGGGAGACTTGGAGTGGAAGGAGCAGGCAGTTCCCAGGAGGGGCGCTGAGACTCTCGTGCCTCAGCAGGGGCACAGGGAGGTCTTCATAGTCCTTTTCCAGGAGCCTGATGGATCTGAGCGGGGCGGGAGGCAGGCACGGATAACATCATCTTTAGAATTAAGTTGGAATAATAAAATAAATAGAATTAAGTGGCATAATCGGCCTTGCTGTATTGCCAAATGAATGGCTGTGGTCAGACAAGAACAAATCCTACCCCCGCACAGGCTTCACATGTGCCTTTAGCCTCACGGGCAGCTAAGACTTCCCATGGCAGCTGTAATAAAATAGCCTGTGGGGCCTCCCTGGTGGCACAAGGGGTTAAGGCACAGCACTGTGAAGCCTCCACAGCCACTGCAGCACAAGTTTGATCTTTGGCCAGGGAGGGGACCCATGTGACACAGCAGACCTCTCCTGTCTCGCTGGCTGCTCCCCTCAGCAGTGTATATCAGTCAATCTGCCTGTTCTTCTCCCCACTATATCCTTGGTGAAGCCTCTCACCCCCAATACCTCTGGCCTGTACCCCAGTTCTTGTATGCATAAATTAATAAAATCTTTTTTAAAAAAAGTGTGGAGGATGGTTTTTGTCGTGTATAGAATCACTGAGTAGCAGCCACAGAACTTCAAAGACTCGGGTTGGAGGCCCACCTCGTCCCCAAGCCCCAGCTCATCTCAGCATCTGCTTCTCTCCTCACACTCATTCCTCTCTCTGCAGAGAGCCTTCCTCTGCCCCACTCCATCATGGCTGTCTCCATGGATTCCTCTCAAGGATTACCTGGCTCACAAAGCCCCCCTTTCTTTGGGAAGACCCTAAAACTCAAAAATGAGCTCCTCATAGCTATTTCTGCCTGAGGTCAGAGCTGATTATCTCCGTAGTGGACACTTCACCCAAGCTGAGCCAGCCAGCTTCTCCTGCGAGCTGGAGTACGACAAGGAGAGATGCCCTGGCTGGAGCAGTTGGAGCAGACTCACGTTGGTGGCAGCCCAGGAGATCCTACTGCTCTGCATCTGAATCGCTTCCCAGTCCGCTCATTCCTTTGTCAGCTGGAATTATTTTTATTGTTAGATCTCTGCTTAAATGAGCCAGGGTTAGATTCCATCAGTTTGCACTAAAAGAACTCTGAAACGGAGCCATGTCCTCCAAGTATCTATTCCAGATTTCCTGCAGAGAGAACCTGGCTTGATGTCACCTCTGGAATGGCTTTTTCTGGCCATTAAGATCAGGCAGACTGGTGCAGTGGGTTAAGCAACACGCTATGAAGCAAAACGCAGCATTGCAGCACGAATTCTATCCCTGCCGCCAGCCGGGGAGCTGACCCACATGGCGCAGCACACCTCTCCTGCCTCGCCCACTGCTCTCCTCAGCAGTGTGTTTTGGTCAGTCTGCCTGTTCTGTTCCCCACTCTGTCTCTCACCCGCCCCCCATGCCTCTGGCCTGTACCCCAGTGCTTGTATGCATAAATATTTTTTAAAGATTTATTTATTTATGCATAGAACAACTGGGGTACAGGCCAGAGGTTGTGGGGGCAATGAGAAGATTCACCAGAGACAGAGCCAGAAAACGAACAGGCTGAGGGCAGCAGCGGGCAAGGCAGGAGAGGTCTGCCGCACCATGTGGGTCACTTCCCTGGCCGGCAGCAGGGATCGAATTCGTGCTGCAGTGACTGTGGTCTGCTTCACGGTGCATTGGTTAACCCACTGCGCCACCAGGAAGGCCCATAAATAAATCTTAAAAAAAAAAAAAAAAACAATCAGGTGGGGAAGGAGGAGCCAGGCGTGGAGGAGGTTGGAAGGAATCTCATCTGAGGAAAGGGCTTGTGGTGAACACCAGTGGCCTTCAGCTTGAACTGAGCCCTAAGAAGCCTTCCTGAGACACGAGGAGAGGTTTCCCAGAATCACATCTCCAGCCAGCCCCACAGATCTCCTAACCTGGAGCCTTGGTGTCTGGTGGGCTGCAGAGACATGTGGCTTAAGGTAAAAGAGCCATGCGGACTCGTATGCTTCCATGAGGACTAACTTATTGGTTATTCAGAGCTCTGTCCAAAGCTGCGAGTCTAATTAGCAGTAATATCCTCTTTGCAGCAAAACCTAATGTGAAAACACAGACACATGCGAGGAAAACACATTTGGTTAATTAGCCTTGTGAAAACAACGTTCCTCACTCCTGCTCCAGCTCCAGGTCTTTTCACTAAGCAGCCAGAGCCACGGCTTCCAGGAGAGGGCCGGGCCCTGTGTCTCTGATAACAAGAGCGGGCACTGGGGAGCCCAGCCTGAGTGCTGAGGGGGTGCGCTGGCCGCTCTGCTCCTTTATCCTCCCCAGAGCGACCTGGGTCACTGTCAGAGGCCGTGAGAGCTTGGATCCAGGCCTGGAAAAGCCAGTGGGAAGCGCCCCTCGCTTTATCACTTTACTTGTTTATATACTTAGTGGTGAATTCACAAAAACGTAAAATCTGCCACTTAAGCCACTTTTAAGTGAACGGTTTATCTGCGTGAAGCACACTTGCTTTGTTGTACAAATGTCACTTTCCAGTCAAGTTTACCTTCATCCCAAACAGAAAGTATATCTATGAAACAACCCCGTTCCTGGGTCTCCCTGCTGGCACAAGGGATTAAGTCTCAGTGCTATCAACTTACTGGCAACCTCTGCCACCGCGGTAGTTCAGTCCTACATGGCCAGGGAGGAGACCCACATAATGTAGCAGACCTCTCCTGCCTCACCTGCTGCTCCCCTCAGCAGTGTGTTTTGGTCAGTCTGCCCGTTCTGCTCCCCGCTCTGTCTCTGATGAGTCCTCTCACCCACCCCCCACACCTCTGGCCTGTACCCCAGTGCTTGTATGCACAAATAAATAAAATAAATCTTTAAAAAAAAAAATCCCCATTCCCTTCTCCCCCAGCTCCTGGCAATCACCATTCTACTTCCTGTCTCTAGGAACCTGGTAACTGTAGGTACCTCATACCAGCGAATCATATACTATTTGCCCTTTTATGACAGGTTGATTTCACTTTATATGATGTCCTCAGACTTCATCCATGTTGTGGCAGGTGTCAGGATTGTCTTCCTTTTTAAGGCTAAAAAATACTGTATGGTGTGACTGTACCATGCTTGGTTTATGCATCCACTCGTCTGTGGGTGGACCACTGGATCACGTCCACCTTTGGCTATTGTGAATGATGCTATTAACGTTGGCTTACAGTCTATTGAGTTGCTTTCTTGTTTTGTTTTTAAGGTTCCTATCTATTCCTATGCTGGTCTATTTCATTGTATTTGTTTTTGGGGTGATGGGCTCAAACCTCTACAGATGTATATTTTCACGCCAAAGCTGCAATAATCCCCACCATGCCCCCTGCTCCCACCCCTCCATCCTCCCCTTCTGGTTGCCTTAGTTTTGCAGTCAGATGTCAAGGATTTGTTATCACCTAGGTTTTTTTCAATCCTGTTTTTGTTTCTCTATATTTCACATAATTAAGTGAAACCATCTGGTATTTATTTATCTTTCTCTTTCTGACTTATTTCCTCAGCACGAGTTTATTGTTTTTTAATTTTAATGTTTTATTGAAACATGATTACTATTTACTATTACCTAGGTAACTTATCTTCATGGTAGAAATAATAAAAAATGCAGATCTATGAAAAAGCATATCAAAATAACCCTTCGTCTCAACACTGCGAGCCCACTCTGAACATTCGGTGTTTATCCTTCAATGTCACGTCTCACCCCTTCAGCTTCTTTCTCCTTCTGACTGTACATTTAGATGTGTTTGTAAACAAGATGGAAATATACTATACATGTTAATTTTACACTTTTGAAGCTGCTATTACAGTGTACAATATCTCCATTTCTCCCCTCTTAATAGAACAAGATAGGTAGAAGGTAGGTCGGTAGGTAGGTGGACAGACCTACATAGATACAGGTACTGCTACCCAATTCTAAAGTCTACATTTACTACACACTGTGGATGCACCACAATAGAATTTGCCAGTTTACCAGTGTTGTTGCATATTTAGATTATTTTCCATATTTTGCTATTACAAGCAATGCTATGATGAAGCCTTGTAGCTGAGTCTTTGTGCATAGTCTTCAGCTATTCTCTTAGGATGAGTTCCTTGGGCAGACTAGTTAAGAAGCTCCTTATTTTACGAGTATGGAAACTGGGGCCCAAAGAAGCAAAGTGCTTCTCCAGACTTCCACGGATATGACTTGGTCATTAAGTGGGGGTGGGGGGTGTCACAGCAGCACTGGAAAGGGTGTAATGTTTGTTTTCAGAGCCCCTTTTTGATCTACCAGGGGCTCAAAATGTTCACTCCCTATTGCTCAGAGACCCCCACTGTGTTTACTTTCCTGAGCTTGCCCTCCCCAAAGCCACCGATGAGCCTCCAGTCACCAGCCTCCCCTGTGCAGCCCGGTCCCTCAGGAGCTGTGCATGCCAGCGTTTATGCATGCTGTGCTGGCACGCCCATGGCTAGCAGCGGCTAAGAACTCTCAGCAGACAGCACTGGCTGATGACTCTTGGTGGTGCATGCACGTAAGGACAGGAATTTGACACCTGGTATTTCAGGTGTACAAATAGTCCTGCGGAGCATACACTCGATAAATAATTGTGAATATTGAAAAATAGGAAGGACGTCACAGTGAAGGAAGGAGGACAGGAAGGAAGGAGGAGGGGAGAAGAGAGCTCTGGAAAAGGGGGGGGGGGAGGAAAAAGGAAGGGGAAAGAAAAAAAGGGAGGAAGGAAAGGGGTGAGAGAGGATGAGAATCTAGAGTCTAGTTCTGCCCCTCCCTAGTCTTATCCCCCATACTTCACCCCACCCTTGCCCCATCCTTCCCCCACATTTGGCTAATGTGAGTTTTCCTAGTGAAGAAAATGCCAAGGGAAGGAGAGATAAAGAATCGGCTCCCTCTCTCCCCAAACTCCATATTCATTAGACCAGGCACTGGGAAGTGCGGTGATTTACCAGGCACGGAGCCGCCTTCATTTAAAGCAGTGTGATGAATTAGGGTGGTAATGCATTGAAGGCAAAACTCTAATGCAGTGTGATGTTCCAGCTTGGAGAATTTATAGAGATAAAATTGTGAATATATAAGGGAAGTAGAGGAAATTGATCTGAATGTGGGAGAAACTGGGGGGTGGGGGGACTGTCTCCTGGTCTAGGCCTGCACCCACACAGCTCAGCCTTAGGCCTTTCACTGATTTGAACTGATCCCCATGTGCCGGGCAATTTTGAGTTTGGAACCACCTCTGTCCACGGCAGTGGCCTAGGGCTAGCTAAGTGCTAACCGCAGGGTCTAAATTAGCCAGCACCCCACCCAGACACCCCCTTCAGGCACCATGAGCAAGCAGGGACTCTGCGCTGTAAACCCCTAAGGGCAGAGACCGGCTATCCCCAGCATGTAGTCACCATGAATGGGACAAACCTGTGTTCTGTACTTGTTAAATGAATAAATCATTCAAGTTTTACTTATCACCCAAGAGATACAGATGAAAGCCACATACACAGTATCTATAACCCAAACCGAATGACAGTCCCACAGAAAGGTGCGAGTTGTGAAATTCAGAGTGTGGGAAGATCACACAAAGGGGCCCACAGGGGCTTCACTGGCGTTTGAGGGCACTGTGGAGGAGAGGCTGGAGGGCATTCAAGGTGGGGGGGGCCCCTTAAGTCCCCAAGTTTGAAGTCCAAGCACCAGCCGAAGGAAAGTAGCTTGGAACAGAGTGTGCTCTGGGGCATTTGCCGTTTGCACACAATAAGTGGTTCAGAATGTGCGACATGGAGACCACTGAGGTATGTGACTCTGCGCGGGTGCAGGTGAGCTTTCAGAGGTACACCTGCACTTAGGTGTGCGTATTCTTGTGTGTGTGTTATAGTGTACAAGAGTTCACGCAAACCTCCCTATGACGTGATTGCTTCCATGTTATCGATGGGGAAGATAAGCACTGGCTAGATGAAACTATTTGTACAAGAAGAACAAGCAGACCCAAACCTTCTGACTCCACGATGCCAGGGTAATCACACCACAACAGTTAGCTGCCCCACGTCAACCCAGAGGCCTCTGAAGGCTCGCCTCGTCCTCGTCCTCCTCGTCATACATGCGAGTCAACCTGTGGCCACAGTGGGGCACCATACCAGCTCTAAGTCAAACATCACTGCCTCCCGCCCCCACTTTCTAATTCAAGTCCTCACTCTGTTATGTCCAGGAGCCGCCCAAGAATTTGCCCATCAACCACCATTACCCTTGGCAGATCCATTCATTCCCACACTCGCCCTGCTGCAGTGTCCCCCACCCCTGCTCCCAACCCTTCCCAGTCTCAGACAAGGGTCTCGGACCCCACTCTTCTCTGTGCCTCACAGGCTCTCTGTTCCTGCAGCCCCCCTACACCTCCAGTTCAGGTACAAGCCCTACAGCCCTGGCTGAGCCTCACTCTCCAAGGCAGGCACGACTCTCCCCTTCTGCTTTTCTCTTCTTCATCTCCACCCTCTTTCTCTTCCAGTGGCTCTTGACCCACAAGGTGGTGTCACAGAGAGACACCTGGTACCTTGTCACCAGACACACCTGAGCATCTGAGGCCCTGTAGTGGGCACACTCAGGCCTGCACTAGCACTTCTGGGGCTGTGGGCAGAGGGGAGATTATACATCTGCTAACAGGCACACTCGTTGGCTATCGGTTGTTTAGATAAAATTTCCCCTAAGAACAATGCTAAAAGTAGCAGCCAGGTCTTTACAAACCCACGTAACCCACAGCACCAAACTCCAGTTTAGTATTGTGTTAGTGGTGTTAGTACTGATTCAGCATCGACTCCTGGAATCAGGGAGGCAGCGAAGAGGCGAAAGAAACCTTTCCTGGAAACTGAAGCAATGCAAGAAATTATTAGCAGACTTGGCCCCCAAACCATAAGGTAGACCTTCCAGAACCAAGAAACGTGCAGTAAAGAGTCCTTTTCACCGAACTAAGGAGGCAAACCCAAGTCAAGCAGCACAGAGTTAGTCGCCCACTTCCACCCCTCACTCAGATTTGCTGTTCCTACGGGAAAGAGATGCGCCCCCCAGCCATGGGGAGAAGGGAGCGGGGTCTGTGTCTGGTCTGGAGGTGAGAAGGAGAGGAAGGGGCGGAGGCCCTCAGTACACTAGCCTTGGGGGAGCAGGGGGACCGCAATTTGCCACACGCTCACCCTTAACCCCTGCCTGTGCCCCCAAGCCGGGGCATTGGGTCCCTTAGAATGGGACCCCACAGGTCAGCCCTCCTCTTGTTCGGAGCGCAGTGACTTGGGAGAGGTGGGTGAGGCCTTTTCCAGGCGAGGAGGCCACTCCCTGGACTGAGGCAGCCCAGCTGGGCTCACCCCATTGTTTACCCCACGGTCCCTTCTGCCGGCACTTTCTTTTCCTCCATTTCTGAGCCCACAGGGTTTCTAAGAGCTCAGTCTTTCCTCACGACTGCCTGGTCACCTCCAGGCCTCTTGCAGAATGTACAGGTGTGGTGAGTTGGGGGGGTCCATGCGTGTGACATGTGCACACACGTGTATGGTGTGTTTGAGGGGGGTGAGGCTAATATTGCGGGTGTGCATGTGTGTGCGTGTGTGTTGGTTGGGAGCTGTACGTATGGTCTGGGGGAGAATGAGGGGCACAGGGACAAGCACAAGGTAGCTGAAACGGGGAGACCAGCATCAGTGATAACCTTTTGTACATGCCAGTCCCCTGTAATTACAGTCAGGCTTGTGAAGCAGAAACTATTGGAAGAGAAAGAAGAGGCAAGAGAGAGAAAAGGAAAATTAATGATACAAATACTTTGCCTTAAATGGATTGTTGTTTTGCTTGTTCGCACATTGTTTAGTCCTTACGAGCTCTGAAAAGTAAAACAAAACCAAAAGCATAGGCTCAAGCTCAATTAGGTGCTTAATAAACATCTTTGATGATGACAAATGGCAGTGATGACAAAGAGGCTGCCCCCCAGGGCCCCCTGCTCAGAAGGCCCTTGGCGCTTTAACACTTGAGCACCTTGCGGTGCAGGCCACCCAGCTCGGCTTACTCTGCTCCCAGCAGGTGGGTCCCCTCCCCAGGAGGCAGGAATGCAGTTACCCCATCCTGGCCAGGCCTGCAGGTGCTTCCTTCTCCGTGGCTCTCGGAACGTGTGCCGTCGCCATGCTCCGCGCAGAACCTGGGGTTTCAAAGCGCGCCCCCGCAGAGTGCCCTCTGTGCGCGTCCATGGAGTGTGGGCGAGACCTCGGGGCTACCCCGCTGCCTGCCACTCCCAGCGCTCCCGGCTCACCTGCAATCAGCTCCCGACTCCCAAACACAGGCACTAACCCAACACTCCCCAGCCCTCGGCGCCGCCTGGCCCTCGTCCTTCCTTCATACAGATGCCATGGCTGACATCTGTGTCCAGAACAGCCCGCCTCCCCGTCGGCTCATGATTCCTCCCCTCAGCTTTGCAGGGGATGACAGGAAATTTCCCCCCACCTTCCCGGAACTGCTGCGGCCAGTGGCCATATTGCTCTTGAAGACTGAAAACAGCTGGGCCTCGCTCTCTCCTTTTCCGGAATTTGCCCCCCACCCCCACCCCCCAGCCTTTGCTCCGGCCAATTAATCTCTCTCCCTCTCTGTCCTCCCTTTTCTCACTCCTTGTAAATCAACCTCTTATTTCTCTCTGCATGTCTGTTTTTGAGTCTTGTCCCGAGTCCTTAAGCACACAGGTGAGTACTTACAAACCAGGTCACCTCTTCCCCTCCTTACCCTGTAACCCTGTAACAAAGACGGGGTCTCCTGTCCTGAAAGGGAGCGGCCGGTGGAGGGGAGTGAAGAGGCCCCTCTCTGTGCCAGGGGTGGTACCTACGGCCCAGACATTCGTGCCAGGAGGGCTGGGGCTCTTCGTTTGCATTTCAAAGATGATGAGGATTATTAATTGCACAGATGTTGTTCTCCTTCCCTGCCTTTCCAGCAGGGCTGCCAGCCCCAGATGCCAGAAGCTGGAAGAACACGGATTCCTCACCATCGCTGCCTCCCCAGACCCTGCTCCCTGTCACTCTCGGTTTGACTCCGGCACAGATTACCCTTTGGTCTTCCCTGGCAGGGAACTGCACAAAAGCAGCTCTCAAAGCCACACAGGCGCAGGTCTCAGCATGGCCCACGCCAACAGCCGCGTGCAGGAGCGGCCTCAGAGGGCCCGTCTCGTCAGGAGGAAGCAGAGCCCCCAGCTGCCTGTTACTGCAGCTCACGACGCCACACACAGCCCAGCACTGGCTGCGGGCACCCCGCAATCAGCTGCAAGGCCGCCGGCCCCACCCCAGGGCTCGTCCCCTCCACCTCCCTCTCATTCCAATCCATCTCCACACCTGTCAGGCCACTGCTGCAAAGCACCAGCTTCCCTGCCTGCCTCCTCGCGCCACCTGAATGCTGCCTTCCCGCTCCCAGACACGGCTCACCCAGCGCATCCCCCTCCTCTCACTCTGGCTCCTCATTTGCAGAAGTCCCCAGCTGGGTTCATTTTCCAGGGCTGCTGTAACAAAGCGAGTAGCGTGGATAGCAGAGCTCTATTGTCTCCATCCTGGCTGCTAGAAGTCCGGGGTCAGGGTGTGGAGGGCCAGGAGGCGGGTCCCAGTTCCCGTCTCCCGCTCTCTGCTCCATCTGCACGTGGCGCTTCCCCTGTCTCTAAATTTCACTTTTCATAAAGACACGGTCCTATTGGATCGGGCCTCCTCCCATCCATTCCAGCGACAACCTCTTCTAAGTTAATTACGTCTGTGACTAGCCTATTTCCAAAGAAGATTGCCTTCTCCAGGACCGAGATTTAGGCCTTCAGCATACAAATTTGGGAGAAGGGGAGGGAGCACCATTCAACCCAGAATGCCAGTTGTCCACAGAACAAAGGCAAATTCCCTAGGTGGCATTCAAGGTCTTCTGTAACGCAGTCCAGAATCACGTCTCCAACGGTTTCCTCCTGCTTCTTCCCTACATGACACACACAGTTCTCTTACAGGAAGGTGGGCCTTCGGAGATAAAGGAGAGCAAGGGGAGGCGTGGAAGGGAGTGTGCCATTTACGGGTGTTTATTAAACACCACACTCTCATCTACATCAGTTCGCATCATCCCCCCAACAGCCTGTGAGACGGGCGCTGTGCCCATCTTACCAGTGCGAAGGCCAGGGCCACGCTGACTTGCTTGTGAGCAGCCCGTAGGAAGAGGGAAGCCAAGAACCACACCCAGGCCTGCAGCCCTGGCTCTGCGAGGCAGGCAGAAGAGGCCCGGGGTGAAGCAAAGAGAGGAAGAGTGAGGCCACAGCAGGTGAGGGTGATGGAGAGCTGGTGGTGGTTCCCCACCAGGAGGGATGGTCCATCAGAAGTTCTGAGGAGACAGCTGTGGGCCGGAGAGGGCGGCCAGAGGACCTGCTGGAGGACAGACGTGCAGAAGCTCCTCCGCGGGGGTGGGGCGCTGAAAAGGACCCTCTGTCATGGGCTCGCTATTGGCAGCTGAGCTGCCTCTCGGGGACACGTTCTTGGTGAGCGCCTTGCTCAGGACGGTGCTCCACACGTTACACACCCCGTGCAGCTGCAAGGACTTTCCCCCAAGCAGGAAACGCAATCAGCTTAAACTGACACAGAAGCAGATGTTTTCTGTCAGATGTCCAGAGAGTTGGGCGGTTTCCAGACTGTGCGTTAGGAGCCCTGGGTGCTGTGGAAGGTCGTCAGGGACTCCTGGGAGGGGGCCCAAGTGGGCCGTGTAGGACCCCCCAGTCCTACCGGACAGACTGATAGGGAACTCCAGCTTGACTGTGGAGATTCCACTTTGGGCAGAGGTTGGAACTGCACTTTGGTTACCACGAAGCCTTGGTGTGACCTGGCATGAATGCCTCCATTATGGGCCCGTTTTTAAGTTTGCCGGGAGTTATTGTTTCATGGGTAGAGTTTCAGTTGGGAAGTGAGAAGTTTCTGGAGATGGATGGTGGCTGCAGAGCTATGTGAATGCACTTAATGCTCCTGAACTGTGCACTTAGAAATGGCTCAAATGATAGATGTTATAGAATTATTTTTGTTGTTGTTACATTGCTGTAATCCCCATAGTTCTCCTGCCACCACATCACCCCTGAACCATCACCATATTCCCTTGTGTTCAACCCACCACGCAACCTAGCAGGTCACCCTGCACAGTCACCTCCAGCAATGTGATGCTTAGGGTCACAGGAGTGCTGCCCCTAGAGGCCTGGAGGCTCCTCACAGCTGGAAGTAGGACAGCTCTATGGGCTTTACCAGCTGCCCTGGGGAGAGCACAGGGACCCTGTGTGCAGCCTGGAGCCAGCCCCTGGAGAGCAGGTACATTTGGGCAGCAAGGTCCTTCGACTCGCAGGTGCTTTTCAGGGATAAGTTCCAAGGGGTTGGAGACTAGCTTTTTGGCGCATGTGAGAATGAAGGAGGGGTTTAGGGAGGGGTGGGAGAATGGGGACTTTTCATGAATCACCTGGGTCTCTATCCCCTCTAAATCTTGTGCATTACAATGGAAAAGGAAAAAAGATGTCATAAGACAAGCTGATGGGGAGGTCAGTTTACTATTTCATATCCCACCAGAGCCAATTCTAATACCTCTAACTTGAGACTTCTCCATTTCCCACCTCTGTCATTATGAAACGCCTGTCTCTGAACTCCTACAACATTTGGCCTGTATCTCTCTCATGGCACACTGCAGTTACAAAGTCATATAGCTGTAAACTGGTAAAGGCAGGAGCCAGGTCTGACACATCTTTGTATTCCCCTGCCATGGCCCATGGAATATAGTCGGAATCATTCACTCTTGGCTGATTTGAAAGTTTCCAGTATTAACCCACATGGAAGCTCTTTGTGTGACCGGCTCAGGTCTTCACAATACAGCCTCAAGGGCAGGTACTCAGATTCATCCCTTGAGGTCTTGGCGAAGGTAAATGATGCCCGTGGCCTTTCTAGTGAGGGGTGTTGAGGACTCACTCAGGGGTCTGGCCCCCTCCCACTCTGCACCCCGGTGCTAGTTCACACTCATCCCTACCACTGCCTTGGGGAGCAGAGACTGGCAGGAGGCACATGTCCCCATGGCCTTTTTATGCCTACTTGACCAACATAACAGTTGTGCAAATTCAGGATGCAAATAGAGTTGAAGTGAATCTATTTTTTTACAAATAAAGCCAGCTAAAGTCCACATGCCCATGTGGTTCCTGAGAAGTCTAGAAGCCCTCCCCTGTGGCCTCCTGGGCCCCTTCCTGGCTCTTGCTGTGTCCAGGGACTTGCTGCCCCAGGGACAGGCTCCCTGGGCCCCAGCAGGACTGTCCACTGTGTGGCCTCCTTGTGCTCAGCTCTTAAAGGCCAGACTGGCATCCCAGTCAGACGTCCCAGGAATCCCTGCAGGACTGGCCCAAGCCTCCTCCCTGTGCAGCTCCACGGCCTCCCCTCCCTGGAGAGCCATGCCAGGAGGCAGGGAGCTGCTCCCCTTTCCAGCCTCGGGACACAGGAGATGACCACCCCCTTCTGGGGAATGTGGCCACCCTAACATTGCCAGGCGCCCAGCAGCCTCCAAACACAAAATGTCTAAGAACACCTCCCAAAGTGAAGTCACTCACCCTTCTCTGCAGATACCCCAAGGCCCTCCTGGGGACCCCACCCACCTGTCTCCTTCAGGCACGGGGGAAGCTACCTTTAGTGTTTCAACAATGACTTACCCAAGCAAGAAAAACCAAATAAATACAAGATCAGGGAAAGAAGGAGGAAAAGAAAAAGAGAGGGGGGCGGGGGGAGCATGAGGGCCTCCTGCTACATTTTCAACATTTTTCACTGAATATTATAATTCTTGGAGTTTCACTTGGAACTTTCTTCAACTTTGCAGACCCTGCATGTATTACAAACAGATGGCATCTGTTGATTAGGGATCTACTGAGGAGTGAAGAGATGAACAGGGGAGTTGGAGGGTAGAAACTGAGGCTGACCCAGGACTTCCTGCACATCAGACACTGCCCTGGGTGCTTTGTGCAGGTGATCGCATTTAAACCTCCCAATAAACTTAGAAGGAAGATATTAGTATTGCTACACCGATTTTACTGATTAAAAATAGGAGAAATAAGTGAAGAAATAAATGAGATGAATAAATGTATGAATGACAATGCCATTTCCTCTCACTTTCCATCACGCAGCGTGTAAAGCTGGCTTACGTTCCTGACTCAAAAATATTTTCCCAAAAGTCAGAGAACAAAAAAAAAATAGTAAAAAGGTTAAAGTAATGTAAGTCCTCAACCATTCAGCAAAGGATGGAAACAGCTTTGTTATCCAGAGTGTGTCTTCATAAAATCATTGTTTCCATGAGTCAGAACCTATATTGACTCAAATTAAAACAGTAGCCCCAGGGCTGGCAAATTCTGAAGACTAAATGCCATGATTTTTCAGAGCTCCTGTTGGTATTCTTCTGAACTTTTGTTGGATCTGAATGGTTGACCCACAAGTTGAAATGTTCTGTTTCACAGTGAAAAAGTGATAAGATGGGCTGAGTCTGAAAGGTGTCTTGTATTCCTTAGGAAGGAAGTAGAAACTCTTGCATGATCAGTGAGAGCTGGCATTCAGAGACAGGAGTGGGGCCTCACCAACTTCCTCAGAAGGGCTCTCTGAGGACAGTTCTAGAACCCCTGAGCTGACACGGAACAGTCTATGGGAGGAGGTTGTTCCCAAGCCTGATTCCAGTGATATAAACAGCAGCCACTATGACAATTTTTAATCAAGTCTAAAGGCAGACTTATGAAGAAATAAACATCAGCAAATAAAACATATCATGCATTTTCCTGAAATATATGATCATACTTTCTGGAAACTGGGGTTATAAAATCAATGGAACTCTGGCGGTTATTTACTGTGCCACCCTCTGAGTCAAAGCTGAAGGAGCAGTCCTGCCCTCCCCTCCAAGGCCTCCTGCACTCTGTGGCACGCTCACCCTCTGCCCCGGGCAGGGTCACCTTGTCCCTTCAGGGCTGGAGTTTGCCACATGGTGACAATGTTTGGCCAGTGACTGAGAACTCTTTAGACTTGAGCTCTTGTCTGAGTAGCTCAGCCGAGCCCTAGGAGAAGGACAGTCAGCTGCTCTCCCTGACTGACAGGAGACGCTGCATTACCTCAAACAGGTACTGAGCACAGACACCACCTGTGGAAAGTGATCCCGCCATAAAGGGGTTAACCCAGCAAATGATACATTTGCTTTCTCACCTGCCACTCAGAGTCCAGGGATGCTCCATCTGCTTTCATTGCGCTATTACTATCACAGACCTAGATGAGAAGGCTACAGATGAGCAAAGATTCTCCCATATTGGCTTTAGACATGTCCTCCCCTGAGCTATCTGCAGATGGAGTTCATTCCAGATCTTTCACAGCATGTATGACCGTGCACAATGAAAAAAGATGGAAGGGAGGGAGGAGGGAGAGAGGAAAAGTCCAGGTTCTGAGAAGTGAGCTCTTTATAACTAGAGATCAAATATAAAACTAGAGGAGCAAAGAACTGTTATTTCCTTTTTGTTTAACTCTCAAGGGAGACAGAAACACACACATCCTAAAATATCCTTGCTGGCATGAGAGCTCACATTTCACAATGTTTACCCAACAAGATTGTGCAGTTGAGTAGATCCACAGGTGGTTCATAAAAAGCTCCACACACACACACACCCAAAAAGCTAGTCTCCAACCCCATGGAACTTATCCCTGAAAAGCACCTGTGAGTCAAAGGACCTTGCTGCCCAAATGTACCTGCTCTCCAGGGGCTGGCTCCAGGCTGCACACAGGGTCCCTGTGCTCTCCCCAGGGCAGCTGGTAAAGCCAGGCAGCTGCCCACCTCCCAGCCCAGCTGTGAGGACCCTCCAGGCCACTAGGGGCAGCACTCCTGTGACCCTAAGCATCACATTGCTGGAGGTGACTGTGCTGGTTGACCAGCTGGGTGAGAGAGAGTATAAGATTGGTTTTCTTTCAATGTTCCTTCATGGTCCTTTATTTCTTGCATAAAATTTCATGATGGAGCAATCTTACCCATCTTTGGGGGGATATTTGGTAATTTGAGTTTGTGGGTGGGGGCCCTTATCTTCCTAGTAACCTTGTCTCGGGGAGCAGCCTGGGATGCCCTATAGCTTAGAGCACAATGGAGCTGTCCCCTCAGGTCTCAGAATTCCACCTGTTCTGTTCTTCCTCCTCCAGGAGGAGGAAGTCCCATTGGCTCTGAAAATACTGGCAGGGAGGCTTTTAGGAGTCACCTGCAGACCTGGGTCTGAGAGCAGAAGCCTGAACTCTGAAGGGGTGGGAATGGCTGGATCGCTCTCTGCTCCTGCTTCGCACCCTAAGTCACTGCTCGGAACAAGAAACGGTTCCATTCATTTTTCCTTCCCTTTGTTTTTAAAACACTTATGTTCCATAGTAGCCAGTATTCCTCAGTGTTTACTCTCATCATCATAAGGCCCTCGTTCCTTAAATGTTTGCTTAACATTTTGTAGAGGAAACTCTATGGACCTCTGCAAACAGATGCTTCCCAAAGGCAAAAGATTATGCCCAAGAAATACTAAGTCCAGAGGGTCTGTGGCCCCAGGGCCCCTGGCTGAATCTTGAAAACTCCCCAGGCAACCAGAGGGCCGAGGCCCATTGCAGAGGTTGTGACATGGCTGACTTCAGAGCCCACAGGTCAACAAGTTGCTGGGGTTGGTGAAGGTCACAGAGGTTACTATAGAGAACTTCAAATTACCTCCCATCCAAAAGCACCTGGTGGGGAGAACCCACAGGGGGACAGTTCAAATAAGTGACACCCAGGGGGACAGTGTGCTCAGGGTTCAAAGTAGAAGGCTCTTGCAGGTCCTCTGAGAACAGGACTGGCTCAAGAGGAGCCAGAGGCACCCTGAGCCAGGGATCTCCACACTCTTCTTGTGGACTGTGGTGATAAGACTACTTGGCCCAGGCCTGGCCTCTACCACTTATTTAAGTGTTTCCTGGGGTCAATCCCTTGTCCTTCCTGGTCCTCATTTTTCCTCTGTAAAATGGTATTTTGGTATATACCTCAGAAAGTTGTTCTAGAAGATGCTGTTGAAGCCTCATCTAGATTCCCTTTTCCTAGCTAGGTAGTGAACAGCTCAATTCTGCAAAATTGCTATTGTCCCCCTGAAGTCACCTCACTTGGAAATCCATAAGAAGCTATACCTCCTCAACCCCCCACTCCAGGGAAGGTGGGCCGAGGAGGAAAACAAAAATCCTTCCTCAAAGCAGGGCAAGTCTGTGGTCATCCAGATCTGAGCCCCAGAATTCCCTCAGGATGAAGCAGAGACTAAACTCCAGCTACAACACACTGTGCTTAGCACGGCCGCCTTCCCCCCACCTCCCATCTGTGCCTCCCTTAACACAACCACTTCTCCTGAGTGCACACATTCAATAAATCATATGCACAAGAATCCTCTCAAATCTGCTTCTAGAACACTCAACCTCAAACAGTGTGGTGAGGTTGAGCGGTGATTGTGCAGATCTAACAGCACCTGACACATGGCAGGTGCTTAGCAAGGGGAGGCTGCGGGGGGCTGTTCCTTCAAGAGTACCCTGCACCTGGATGACCTGCCAGGTGTCCTCGGCCCAAGGCTCCACCCAGGCAGACTAACAATTTCAAGAGCTTGTTTAAGCAAACATCTATTCAAGTCCCACAGCTTCCCATCTAGCAGATAGAAAGGAACTCCAAGGAGCTGGTACCAAGTGAAAGACTTTCACAGTCAGAAGGGACCAGGAAGAATGTGGCCTGGTTACTGCAGGCTTCTTTCCTGATGGGTCTCTCAGGCAGATCGCCTGCCTGCCTGCTAATCAGGTGATTCATTTCTAGGACAGTCAAAACAGTCCTTGTGTCTCCATCTGGTGACTGAGATTGAGCATAAGTTACTCCACTTCGGGTCTGTTTTCTTGGTTTCTTTTTAAGCAGCACAAGGGGCTGAAGAGAGCAGGAGAGGGGAGGGAAAGATTAGCCTGTGCACGTGGAAAGGGCAGGTGAGGGAACTTTCCACACCTGCCATGTTTCCAGATGAGATGGATCCTTAGAAGCCAGGCACATGCGCTGGGGAATGAGAAAGAAAAGGAGCTCATTTTCCTGGTTTTCTGCAAGGACCTCTGAGCACATTCCCTGTGGGTGAGTCTGTGGCAATCCAGGCTCTGACAGTCAGTCAACAAACAAGCATTTCCAAGTCCATACCAGGGCCCTGGGGACACAAAGATGAGGCAGAACACCTGTCCTCTGGATCCCAGGAGAAAGGCTGAAAGGTAAATGGATAGTCCTGTATGGAGGGAGTTAGGGTGGATCAGCTGTGTTTATGGGGGGGGTTAGATTATTGGGAATACTACCCAGAGGGGGTGATGCCTTCACCAGGGGGTGATGCCTTCACTGAATGTTGAAGGGATTAGTGGCAAGGAGTTGGTTTCCTGGTCAGGGAGAAAATACCCAGAGCACCTCTCATATTTCCTCTACCTAGTTCTTTCTTTCTCTAGGATCCTGCTTGACCAACGACAGGCTACAATGAAGAGAGACACCTCCCATCCCCCTCATGACCTTGGCCTTGTCAGTCCACTCAGTTACCCACTTAAGAAGTCAAATTGCAAGATTTGATGAGAAAACAAAAGCTCTCCAGGGAACAGTCACCTGTGCGATGGAGGCGCCCTCGCTGCAGTGGGGGCCGAGGGAACGGGCCATACATGTGTACCTCTGTCTCCCCTGAGCGTAGTCGTCAGAGAGACCAGAGGCGCGGCTTCCACTCACCACATTGCTCTGGACAGGACTGAGGCTCCACGCTGTCCTGTGAGAGTCCTCCATTACTCAGACCCATACTACCCGGGTTGCCTGTTTCCCGGAGTCAGGTGGGGGGAAGGATTTAAAGTGATGCTAAGACATCCAAGGGATAGCAATGGAAACTTCCAGAAGTGAGGAGCTGCCTACCTGGTTATGTCCAGTGTCCAGCTCTGGATCTTTCCCCTGGAAAAAGACTTCTCTGTGGTATGTGAGCCTAGGATAAGTCTAGGAGACTTGGCGTGGTCAGCTCAGCATGCCTCCTGTGCTCGTGCAAGCACACATTCTCTCAGTCCTGGTCTCTGACTTTGTCTCTCCTCTCTTCCTGTTTCTGTCTCTCTCATCCCTTCTCTCTTTCTGTTTCTCTCCCCCTCCTCTGTCTCTCCTCTCTCCTCCTCCTCCTTCTCTGTCTCTGTCTCTCTCTCTCTCTCTCTCACACACACACATACACACACCCCTCATAGCTCTGCCTCCTTCTCCTGTCTGTCTTTCTCTGTCCCCCTCCCTTCCCCCTGCTTGCTGCTGCCCTCCCTGTTCACCATCATCGAGCTTGATTTCCCCGCAGTCTTACAGCAAGAATAATACAGTCCGTCCCCTGGTGCTCAAGGCAGCTTACATCTGATTCCATTTGTCCTCGCAGCCTCTCTGTAAGAGGAAGACTGGATAGAAGTGGTAGAACAGGAGGTGAGCACGACAGAAGAGCCTGCGTGGGGTTCAGTGCCGCAGAGGAAGGTCCTGGGGTCCAGGGAACCGATCTTCCCTAACAGAGGGGTTCGATGCACTGTCAGCCCAGGAAACTAGATGTGGCGACTCAAAGTGGAGCCAGACGGGAGGGAGGGCAGAGGGGGAAGCTGCTCTGAAGACCCGGTTCTCCAGAGGTGATGAGAGACTGAGAGCTGCCACCACCCCGGGGTGGGAGAAGGCAGTGCTCCCCAGAACCAAAGGGAGGCCCTCAGCTGGTGTCCTGACAGGTGAGACCCTTAAGGGGTGCGTGACAACTCACCTGGGCACCTGGGAGCGCCCGCTGCTTCGGCACCCGGTGAAGCTGGGTCTGACATGTCCCCGGAGGCAGTGAACTCGCGCAAGGCCCAGATGTGAAGACAGGATGGGGCTGTGCTGGGCGCTGCTAAGCAGAAGTGGGGTGGCAGTTGGGGGAGCTCAGGGGAGGCGGGTAAAAGGGACGTTGGTCACAGGAAGCACAAAACCAGGGGGGCAGCAAGAGTAGGAGTGAAGGGAGAGAACTGCCAACCCTCTCCCTGCAGCCGTGACCTTGGACAGAGGCCTCGCCCTTCCCTCTCAGCTGCGTTTCCTCATTAGAAAGCCTGAGAAAACAATCATTATCTGCTTCAGTTTCGGAAAGTCTTTAAATAATTAACATTTATGGGATGGCTTTGAACTCAGAGAGAAGCCGCTGTGAAAATATTATTATTGTTCAAAAAATAATACATCTCAAATCACTGGCTGTGGCTAAAGGGCTGTTATCTTATCCTTGGGGTAGCTGTTTGCAAGCTGATTAATTAGAACTCCATTCTTCAGACTTTTTAATTTAGATGTTAATAAATTCAATAATTGTATCCATTTGTTGTACTAGATAAGATCCTTTGGGAATAACTTCTCATTTATGATAGTGACCTGGGCAAGAAGTCTCATAAACTGTATTATAAATGCCTCCCATATGAAACGATGAAAATTGCCTTATGATACAGCAGCCTTGCAGACCTCCAAATTACCAGACTCACTACCCAGCCCGAACACCACTATTAAGTTGAATTAATATTCCTATAAGAACCGTAATGCTTGCATAGTTTGCTTTTCAGTTTAATTCCTCCACCCAGTCCTACTGACATGCTCATTTAATTGACTTTGCCTCAATCTTTACCCAAAGGAAAAAAGATTTAGGAGCAGAGGGGAAAGGACTACAGTTGTGTCCCTCTGCCCCTCCCCTTTGATTCTCTCCCCCTCCTACTTCTCCCTCCCTCAAACACACACTAAGAGGCAGGTCAGGGGAAGGAGAGACAGCCCCCAGCCCTCAGCCCCCAGCCCCCAGCCCTCAGCCCCCCAGCCCTCAGCCCCTCAGCCCCCCAACCCTCAGCCCTTAGCCCCCAGCCCTCAGCCCCCAGCCCTCAGCCCTTAGTCCTCAGGAGAGCTCAGGTAGCACAGGAGGCAGGGAAAAGGATGCCTCTCCCCCATGTGACTCGGGGGACCCTTTCTCTACATGGAGGTGTCTGGGAACAGTGTTCAGAGATTTGGGGGAGAAGAGGCCAGTGCCAGAAGGTGGGCACCAGCCAGCAGTAAGCAGCCACACCAGACCACACTGGGGTCACCACGAGATTTCATCTTTCTCAGCGAGCCCAACTCCAGGCCTGTGTGGGTTTCTAAGCCCTTTGAAGAGGACCCTGCAGCAGCTATGCCCAGTCCCAAACTGAGGAACAGTCTGGTCTCATGCTCAGCTGCTCACCCCTCAAGCTCTCCCACCCCACCCCCACCCTCTGCTCTGCTGCTCCTTTCTGTCCCAAGTCCTCACTCCCCTTACTTTCCAGGTTTTTTTTAAATTTTTTTAAATCTTTTTTTAAAAATGTATTTATCTATGCATACAAGCACTAGGGTACAAGCCAGAGTCACAGGAGGTGAGAGGATTCACCAGAGACAGAGTGGGGAGCAGAAGAAGCAGATGGACCGAAATACATTGCTGACGGGGGCAGCGGGCAAGACAGGAGAGGTCTGCTGCACCATGTGGGGCCCCTCCCTGGCCAGGGATGGAACTCAAGCTGCTGTGCCGCCATGTCTCACAGTGCAGTGCTCAACCCCCTGTGCCACCAGGGAGGCCCACTTCCCAGTTTTGACCTAGCAGCCTCCCTCTCAGGCTTCAGGAGCCGGCCCTGTTTTCCTACTTCTGTCTGAGAAGAGGCTGGTAAGGCCGACCCAGCAAACAAGGGGCCATTTCTGTGTTTTGTCGTTATCTTTTTCATACAAGAGACTTATTTGCCCAGACAGTGGAAGCCTGGAGACCCCTCAGAGAAGAGCTACTGACAGGAACAAAATTGTCCCTGCAGAGATGAGAAGCTTGTCCCAGGCTTGGCCTCAGGGGGTCTGTCTTCAGCTCTGGAAATAGAAAGCTGCTGTTCACGTTCTTAGGGAAATTGAGGAGTTAAAGCAGATTGAGTAAAAATGAATGTTTCACACAGGGCTCTTCAGAAGAGCTAAAACCAAATGTCTTTCAAGAGATGAGAACAGCAGTTCCAAGGCGAACTGTGTCAGGCTGTCCGATTCCCCAGCGGTGATGGTGGACAGGCAGGTCCCTTTCACCTCAGACACAGATGGACGCTCAGCTGAAAAGTCGTGGCCTCCTCCACCGGCAGCTGTGAGGGAAATCTCTGATCTCCGCCACCCCGTGCCCTCTGACCAGTGTTCTCTCTGTGTTCGCTCAGCTTCTTCCAGGAAACTAGAGGAAAGTTCGAGGCTTCACCAAACGTGAATGAAGTGAAGAGATGGACACGGGCTTGACCGCAGTGGACTCTGCAGGAAGCCTGGGGTGGCCCAGCGCCCTGCAGACTCTTTGGGGCCAAAGGAACATGAGACTATTCATGTCGTGCGGAGGAAACTGAAAGCCGGGAGATAAACACAGGCACTGTGGCTCATTGGAGAGGTTAATGAGCCCGCTCTCTGCTCCTAATTAGTTGCATAATCTTGGACAAGTCGCATAACCACTTCGAATATTTGTTTCTTCGTGTGTAAAATGGAGTTAGTACTGTTGGCTGCCCAGGGGTGCTGCGAGCTGAGGAGGGGCTAAAACCTTTGGGGGTGATGCTTGCTAAACTTGGGAGTCTCTGTGACTGTCTCCCTTCCCAGCCCCTCCCTGCTCTGCCTTGGGGTCCCTGAGGGCGGCACCAGGCTGGGCACTGCAGGCATACTGGACACTCTCCTCTCTGCCCAACATGGCTGTGAGCCTACCCTTTGGAGGATGAGGCAAGTAGTACAGGCGTCCCTACCCTTCCCGCCTGGCACCGGCTCTTCTCAAAACCTCAGACAAGATGTTGCTGTGAAATGAAGACTCACTTCTCTTTTTTACCCCAAATCACCCACCTTGGGCCTTCCGTCAGGGGCTGCTGCTGTGCTTGTCACCAGCCTCAACCCCCACCAGAAACAATTTTTTTTAATTTATTTATTTATGCATACAAGAGCTGGGGTACAGGCCAGAGTCACGGGAGGTGAGAGGATTCACCAGAGACAGAGTGGGGAGCAGAAGAGGCAGATGGACCGAAACACACTGCTGAGGGGAGCAGCAGGCGAGGCAGGAGAGGTCTGCTGCACCATGTGGGTCCCCTCCCTGGCTGGGGATTGAACTTGCGCTGCTGTGCAGCGGATGCTTCATAGTGCGGCACTCAACCCACTGCGCCACCAGGCCCCAGAAACAATTTTTAAAGACCAAGGACACCAGCCCCTCATCCCTCTGCTACGCCAGGAGTGCCTGGCCAAGATCCATGCCCCAGATGTGTTGCCCCAAATCTGTAGAGGCCTAGCAACATCTCATTGTCTGAATGGGGACAATGGCCCACCTGGGCCATTTGGAAGCGTGTCCTCAGGGAGGTCATTGCTCATGGGCTCTTCTGCCCCCAGAGCTCCTGGCTCCTGCCACGGGCCGTGTCCCTGGGTGTCCCACGTACTGAGAACTGTGTCCTGGCCAAGCACGGTGACCCTCTCCCTCGGTCCGTCCGATCACTCTGATTCTCCCATTTGAATCGGGTGTATCTTGCAGAGGAAGCTCCCAGCACAAATAGAGACATCCAGAGCCTGGGGCAGTCCTGGGGTGGCAGCCAGGATCGCTGCCTGTGACTTCCTGTGGGAACCAAGCGAGAAGCACGATGCCTCCAGATCCTCTAGAGCTTGACGTGTAGACATGTCTTCCTCGCCAGGGAGCTGTAAGGAATACCTGCACGGCAACCGCATTTTTAAAGCACTTTGTAAAGTGCCACATAAAAACTCTTCACAGAAGTGATTGTCATATATGGTGCTATAGATGGGCTTGGGGGACTCGCCTCCAGAGGCAGACACACACGAATCCATGTCAGGAAGGCAGGTCTCTGGGAGGGAGGCCCCAGCAGTGTACTGAGATGAGAATTAAATGCCAGCACAGACCCTGCCCTCACTGCCCATCATCAAGTACAGGCAGCAGGAGGTATATGCGTGCTTTAAAAATCACCAGCGGTAAAATCCACTTAAATATTAAAACAGCTCTGATGTGAGCTCCTTATGGTGACACTGATGCTGCTGATAATTGCCTTTAATTCTCTGAAAAGCATGAGATAATAAAACATAACCGCTATTTTGCCATCTTATCTGTGGTTGCTAATTTTTACTCCCTGAGTACCATGGAACATTCTAATGGGGAGTTTTTTTCCCCCAACATTGTGGCATTAAGCATTAGTTAGCGGTCACAGACAAGGAAACTCAAGGTCACAGACAAGGAAACTCCCCAAGCACACGGACCCACAGGCCCCTCCAGCAGCGATAGGATAGTGCTGAGTCAGCGTCTGTTCTCAAACACGACAAATGTGTAAAAGTGAACCCCCCGGTCCTGAGTGGGTGACTCTGGTGTCCTAGCCCTGAGCTTAAAACAGACAAAAAGAATCAAACATAAGTTCCATCTTGGTGACAAGCCAACTCAGTTCCAAAATGGGACAAAGAATACAGACAGGCTTTGAAACACTAATAATAAAACAGACAAGACTAACAAGATTTGATCAAAGACAGAGAGGGTAAAAATAAAATATAATGGGAATGAAACAGGATATAACTACAAATGCGGCAGAGATCTAGACATTGTAAGAAACTGCATGAACAGTTTTGCACAAATCAAGTTAAAGACTTAGGTAACATGGACAATTTCCTCAGGAACTTAACTTACTGACTGAAAAATGAAACAGAAGGAAGGCTTCTGGGTAAAGTTGGTGGATCTTCTCATATGGCCTTCTAATCATCTCTGTGGAGCTCCTTTTTAAAAATTATTAAGATTTAAACTTGTCAGAGCAGACAAGATTGAGGGGAATGGACAGATATCTCCCGTAAACCTCGAGTTCCCTCAAGAATTTTCTGTAGGGAGAAAGATTAAAATTTGGAAGCTGGAAATAGACCGACATGTGGTGAGTGACTGCAGTCTTAACCAAGCTTGGTCTTACGTGCCGGCCCAGCCACCCCCGTTTTCTGTGACCCCTGCCCAAAAGACACGTGAAAGCAGCTTCTTGCTGTGGTACAGGCCCACCTATCCCTGGTGGGAGAGCTGGGGGGGTCCCCTTCATGCTCTCTCCAGATGCCCCCAAGCCAGAAAGACTCAAGTACAGCAGTGATGCCACATGGTCATCCACATTCTCCCCAAACCATCTCTGGTGAGTAGACCCGCCTCTTGGCCTCTCATCCCTCGGCCCTCGCCTCCCTGTCTCCTCCGCTGATGCTGCCACAGTCTGGGGAGGGGACCAGAGTGTAAGGCCAGCACTATCTGACCTTCTCAACACCAATGTCAAACTCACCGCCCCTCCAAGTGCACCTTTCCATGAGCAAAGTAGCTCATGAAAAAGGCGGCCATGGCACCCTGATTCCCAACAATTCACAACACACACCTGGCCCAGATCATCCCATCACTGAGCGCTCCAGCCCCAGCTACTCAGCAGGTCGTATTTTTCAATCTCCTGCGGTATGGGGAAATAGAAAAATAGATTGTATCTAATTCATCTGTATTTAAAATGATTATATTTGGTGAATTAGATGTCATGAATCCCTCGTCACATAAAAATTTAAAATATAGTAGAATTTACTTCAAAACATTTTAAATTTTCATTTCAAATGGAGCTCATGACATCTGAATTCTTCAGCAATCTGGCCTTTCCTGGCTTTATTATGTTATGAGAAACCAGCAAAAGTCAGAAGGTAAAAGGAAGTCACCAACACTACCATAACAAAGGAAGTTATGTTTTCTGGATTAAGTGACTTCCAATGTCAAGAAGGTAGGGGAAGAAAAGGTATTTTCAAAGAGTAAAAACATTTCTAAATTTCCCGAATGGGGGTTTCTTCTTAATACCGGGAGGAGCTCGCCAAGGGCAGTGTCCTCTCTGTGCGCATCCTGAACCCGAACTGTTTGTGCATAACTCACCCAATGCGCACAGCACCTGCTACTCGCCCATCTCACAGATGCAGGGACTGAGGTGTGGCCCTGGGGATTTCGAGTTTGTCTTAGGCTCACCTTTTTCTGGAACTTTGCCTAAACTTTCTCTATTTCTGCTGCTTCTAATATTTCATTTTTATCAGACTTGAGAAAACTAAACTGCTGCTCAGAGAAAGCGACATCTCTCCATTCTGATCCTCTTTTATTCCTTGGATCAGAACGCAGAAAGAAGTCAGTGTCTCTTGCAAGGAGAGCTGAAGCCCGATGTCCCGCGGCTCCGTGTGGCTTGAGGACTGAAGGCTGGTTGTCGTCCCGCCTCACGGCCGGCTGTGTCTCCGGGGGTTCATGCTGATGGTGTTTGTGTGACCAGTATGGACACTGAGGGAGCTTGCTGAGCCTCAGTTAGGCTTCAGAGATCACCTGGACTCAGTCAGTACCCCTTTGACACCCCCACGAGACCCTTCTCTCTTCCTGGGTACAGAGAAACCTTCCAGATTGTCTGTGCCCCATAGTTACCAAGTGAGGTCTCCAATGGCTCCCCTACTTTCAAGTATCCTATATACCCCATAAAAACAGGCAGCAGTGGCGAGCACTTCAGAACTCATGCCACCCACGCTGGCCCTCCTGGGCACCCTGAACTTACCCATTCTTCCCTCCATACCTTGGCTCTGCCTCTTCCAGCCAACTCCATGGTGGCTTACTTGGATCATCCATTCAGTTCAGACCTTGGACCCCTCAGCCTCTGCTTCCTATGTGTGTTCATTGGAGCCTCTGCCCCACCCCAAGATGGCAAGGTCCCCCTGAAGCTGTGACGCCCATCCATGTAACCCTAGCATGGGAAGCAGACAACAGAACCCATCAGGAACAGAGGGAGGGGATACCCATAAAGTGCCAGACACCTTGCAATTGTCAATTAATCCTCACAACTACTTGTCAATTATTTATCCTCCACTTTACTCTATAAATGGGTTAAGGAGTCTTATGAGACTACATAAAAGACCGACTGACATGAATTGAAAGCAGAAGCAAAAGAAGAAAAAGAACGGAGCACACACAGGGCATGACTGAAGCGCAAAGTGTACGTGTGAAGTCTTCGCACAGCCCTGACTTGGTCTCCAATGTCCCCTGGAGCCAATAAGAGAAGACAGGCTGAGCAGTTCCTTGAGGCAGGCACTGCCATATTGGGTTAACAGATGAGAAAATGGATCATTGGGTTGTGTGACTGTCCAAGGTCATGTGGCTGAGATATTTAGATCAAGGCCTGCCCAACTAGAAGACAGTTTCTAACTATCAGACTCCCCAAGTTCACACCTGGGCCCAGGGTTTCTTCCTGAACAGGAATAGCCTCCGTGGCCGCAGCCCTCTCTGGCCTCAGCGGTGTCACCTGGGCTGTTAGAGAAGATGACACTGGCTGCCATGGCGTGTCCTGGGGCTATGGCAACGACAGAAGAGGCTCCTGCCCTGTCCTGTCCCAGCAGATGCAGAAACACTATGCCTCCAGCGTGAGCGGAGGCCGGGGAGGGGTGTTGGGGGAAGGCTGCAAGGTGGCCCATGCTTCTGTGTGACCCCTGCCTTCTCCCCTGCTTCATCCAAAGGCAGAATACAACTAATAGGCTTGTCATCTGGGGAGACAACATTAGCCTCGTCGTTACCATTTTACTCAACAAGTCACCTTAAATTAGTTCCATTGCATTCCAGAAAGAATTAGCTCTGGTTGGCTTTTCCCTTCCTGCTGATTAGCACATTGGCAGAATTCATTAGTCCCATAGATGAGCCAGAGTGTCTGTGTGCACACGGGCAGAGATGAGCTCACTGGCCCTTGCAGGTCAGGGCTGGACAGCCTGAGGGGGCATCGGGAGAGATGAGTCTATGGCTGGGCAGCTTGGCATCCGGACCTCCAGCGACCTCTTCTCTTGGCCCCCTCTTGCCGGTCACTGCCCTCGAGAGCTGCAGGGCCTCCTCACTGGTGGACTTTGCCCTTGGCTGTCCTTGTAAAAGTCTGTGAATTAAAGATGTCAGCTGCTTTCCTTTCAATGTGAAAGTCTCCAAGAAGAACTGGAGACATGTCCTGAGGTAGGGCGGAGGGAAGACACTTCCTGGGCCTGGACTCTGTGCAGAGAAGCAGGCTAGAGAGGACCGTTCTGGGAGCACTGACTGCCATGGCGTGGACCTGACTTCCACCTCGGCTACCACAATGGACTGAGTGTTGAGTGTTCCCAACGTTCATATGTTGAAACTTGATGCCCATGTGGTGGTATTAAGAGCTGGGACCTCTAGAAGTGACTAGGTCACAAGGAGGGGACCTTCTTGGGTGGGATTAGCACCTTCAAAAAGAGGCCTCAAACCAAATGGACGGTGGTGGAGGACTGTGGGTGTTGGTGATAGGTGGCATGGTAACATATGCCCGAAGAGGTGTGTCCTTACCGCTCTGAATCCCATTTAGTGCTATAAACCGATGTGACCTCAACAAAATTTTGTCTTTGAAAAAAATAAGTAGTAAATAAAAGAGGCCTCAGAGAGTTCCCTCACTCTCCTCCGACCATGTGAGTCTCCAAGGAGAAGCAGCAATCCCTCACCTGGAAGAGGCCCTCCTGGGACCACCTCGGGGCATCCTGACCTGAGGCTTCCAACCGCCAGAACTATGGGCAATTAGCGTCTGTTGTGTAGAAGCCCCAGCCTGTGGTGCTTTGTCGCAGCAGCCCCATGACTAAGCCGGCCTCTTCCTGTGACCCCCTAAGCCTCAGCTTCCCCTGCTGTCGGGGAGATGAAGTGTTCCTTGGGAGAGCTGTCGCGAGGCGCGCCCAGTGGTTGAGTTAAAGCAGTTACCTCCAGGTTGGAGAAGAGCAACCAGGACCGGCCGCCCAGAATACCTGGTTCACGCCTTTAGAGTCCAAGGAAGACCGAGGGTGACAGGTTAGCACAGGTCGGGATGGACCAGCCCCAGCAGGTGGCAGAGACCCCAGTTCGCAGGAACTCGGCAGAGAGCTAAACGGGGTCAGGCACAACCTGAAAACCCCTCTCGAGGCAGCAGAGACTTCCTTACAAAGACCTGGTTTGCTACAGGGAGTTTGCTGGTTAATTTCACGCAAGGACGTGCTCCTGAAGACTTTTCGGAGAAGGAAAGACAGGGCTGAAACGACCTTTTGGATCAGAATGAAGCCACGTCCGGGGTGGGCAGGCGGACTTCCAGTGGCTCCAGTTCAGAGCTCTTCCCCCTGGTCCATGTTCTGAGCTGGTTTCTTGTTTGGCTGGAAGGCTCAGACTACGTTGGATTTCTCTGAGATTTGACATGTTAGAAAGAAGCAAAGAAACTCTCCAGCCCCTGGGTCTCCTTTCTCTTCCTCATCCTTGTCATGTCTTCACTGCTTTGCTTCATCTACCGAAAATGCTGTTCCCGAGTATCCATTCAGCTCACCCCCCAAATTTTTCATGTCTTTACTCCAAAGCCATATTCTCAGAGAGGTCTTTCCAGACTTTCCCATTTAAAATAAAAGTTACCACTTACTGCTCTACCTATATAGCTCTTCTCTCTTTACCTCTCTCTGAGAAAGACATCTCTATATCTATATAATTTTATCATGTTTGTATTTATTTTCTGTTTTCCTCAACTAGAATATAAATTGACAAAGACAAGAATTTCAGGTGACTTTTGTTCACTGTTGTGTCTCCAGAGCCAGATTAGTGCTTGATATTTTGTGGGTGCACGTAGTCTATGTTGGATGAATCATAGTCTGAGTGAACCTGCGCATCCAGATGGCGTCCCTGGAATTACGGATGACCATTTGGCTCCAGATGCCACTGCTGCTCGCGCCCTCTGCAGCCTCTACCAACAGAGGGCGCTAACAGCAGTGCATCCACCTTGCCATGACTCCCACAATAGCAGAACCTCTCTCCTTGGGGCACAGCCTCCCCCTCCCAAGACACCAGCCCCCCCAGGGGTCTGAATTTCAATTCCATGTAGTCTACATTTCTAAGTTTTAACTACTCCAACCTCTTCCCTTTGTTCCCTCAGCCCTACGGGTAGTTACTTTCTACAGCTACTCCATGAAACCTGTAGTTCTTTTCCTATGTTCAGTTACTAGTTACAACCCAACCCAGTTAGCTATCTGTTCTATTTAATTCTTTCCACTCAAATAACTGGTGTGGTTCCCCTCTCCTGACAGCTGCTGCCCACCACTTGGATAACCACCATCACTACAGCCTTCCTGCTTGTCTTTCTGCCTGTAAGTCAGACGCTGAATGGGGGTGGGGAGCCCCTCTGCTCTCACACCTAAAATTGGCAGGAACTACTTCACACACGCCTCTGTTCCACACAGCTTTGCCTGAACCCCAAGGTGAGCTAGTACCCGTGTGGCTCCCCATGGCTGGCTCCACCGCCGCCCCATCACCTCATAGTGAAGCTACTTATTCGTGTCTCCTCAGACTGCAGTGACTTACCCAAAGGCAGGGCCCATGTCTTACTCAAGTCTGTAGTCCTACTACCGCTTAGCATACTTCCCAACACATAGTAGGTGTTCAGTCATGTTTGACCAACCTCATAAATATTTGATAATCCAGCTATTCCAACATGATATGAAAGCCACTCATTTTAATGCATTATTCCACCTCGTATAAATACAAAAAAAAGAATCCATGTGTCAGTAAAACCAAAACAAAGGAGGAAAAGTGAGAGACTGGAGTCGCTGCTGGAATCACAATGCAAAACAGGACTTTCAGACACGAAAACGTGTCCATTAGGAGGAGAGTCCCTCTCTTCATAATGCTGGGCTATAATTATGTTTGCCTCGCATCTGCATGCTATTATTTACATTTCCATGTTGGCGTCTGCACAGTTGGCAGGGTTCCCAAGAAGTCATTCCTTCTGAGCACAGAGACCACACGTCTCCTGGAAGGGTTGCTGGGTCTGCAGGCCGCTGAGCTCCTCCAGATGACAGCCAGCTTCCCAGACTAGAGGGGCCTGCCAGCCAGGCTTCCTTCTCACTCTCAATCTATCCAGCTCTCTCTCTCCTTCCTCCTGTTCCCCTCCCCGAGCCCCTCCCTCCACCTCTCATTTCTGGGAGAGCGTCTATTAGAATCACTTGTGCAATAGATAACGACCCCTTTATAGCTGCTAGTGCTTCCCCTGTGTAATTAGGAAGTGTATTGTTGTGTAATTCAGAAATTAATTAGTAGTAAATGTTTCGAAAACGCAGGTGGAAGTGGGAGGCCTACTGTGCTTTATCAACCATGCATCCACACTGCTTTGCAGCTCTAGGGGGACATTCATGGGCTTATCCAGGATCTTGCTCCATAAAAGCCCCTCCCTGGGACCTCTGTGGTTCTGGGTCTTCACCCAGGTGGTAAGGACATAGCTGCAGAGGCCATTGCTGGCCACATGCAAGGCACTTTGGCCAACTGCTAGGCGGCAGAAGATGTCTCTCAGCTGCCAAAGAGCTTGGGAGGTGTGGGGGGTAAGGTGGTCTTTCTAGCCCAGGGAATGGAGGGAGCAGGTATTAGTTACCAAGCAACCTGAACCTCAGAAGGCTGTAGATGTTGCCTTCCGACACCATCAGGGGAACAGCCTGAAATTATTTCTCTCTGATGTAGAAAGGAAAGTAGCATGGCAGGACTATGACATAGAAGATGGGAATAAGCAAGAGGCTACGTCCTGGCCCAGAGGGTCCTGCGGGGCCGCAGCAACAGCCTCAGAGTCGAGGCACAGCCCTAAATCCTCCAAAAGCCCAGGTTTCTCCAGATGGCCTTGTCTTATGCTTTTCCCTTCATCTGTAATGCCTTTCCCCTCTCATTTGCAGGGGCTTGTATCTATAATATAGCTGACACTTAATAAATATTTAAGGTCTGAATGAATAAAGTTCCAGCTCCTCATATTCACCCTGCATGGCGCCTGATCATTTTCCTGAAATAGCATTAACTTCTCTTTTCTCTGACCTCTCTGTCCCTCTCCTTCAGCCCCGGTGTCATAGAGCACTGGTACCCGTGGCTGGCTGTCTCCTCTATTACACTGCAGGCTTCTTGGAGACAGGAACCTCCTTCATCATCTTTGAAGCCCCCAGCATCTCCCAGGGCAATTGTGTGACTCTGTCCTCTGAGAGCCTCCCATTGTTCTGGGGTGAGCTGCTTCACAGGCTGAATTGAAATCCCAAGATAATCTTTTCCCGGGACAGGAGCTCCCCAAAGAAAATGGTGTTTTGTAATGATACTACGTATTTTTGATAACTAGACTATCCCCTAAGGTAGCTGAAAGCTATAGGCCTTAAAAATAAAACTACTGTTGCAAGTTGATTTTAACATAATTTAAATACAGGCAGCCATGCTGTATTTGAAAAATAAAGGATTGGCTTATAGAACTTTGTTTTTAGAGATCAACAAAATGAAAAGGTAACCCCTTGGAATGAGAAAAAAAATTGCAAATCACATATCTGACAAGGGGCTAATACCCAAAATACATAAGGAACTCATACAACTCAACAGCAAAACAAGAAATCTAATTTTTAAAAGGGCAAAGGACCGGAATAGACTTTTCTTCCAAACAAGATATATGAATGGCCAACAAGACATGAAAAGATGTTCGGCAGCACTAAGTATCAAACCCACATGAGACATGACCTCATGCCTATTAGAACAGTCATCATCAAAAGGACAACAGATGACAACTATTGTTGAGGATGTAGAGAAAAGGGAACCTTTGTGCACTGTTGGCAGGAGTGTAAATTGTTGCTCTCACAATGAAAACGGTATGACGTTTCCTCAAAAAATTAAAAATAGAACTACCATATGATCTGACAATTGCACTTCTGGGTGCTAATCTGGAGGAATAAAATCACTACCTCAAAGAGATTTCTGCACCCCCATATTTACTGCAGGATTATATGCAATAGCAAGACATGGAAGTAACCTAAGTGTGAACCAACAAACGAAGTTGCAGTATATAAACATACAATGAAATATTACTCAACCATATAAAAGAAGGAAGGCTTGCTATTTGTGACAACATGGTTGGGCCTTAAGGGCATTAAACTAAGTGAAGTAAGTCAGACTGAGGAAGACAAACATTGTATGATCTCACTTGGGGTGGAATCTAAAGGGGAAAATATCTTAGGAAAAGTCTTTCAGATTTGTGGTTAGCAGAGGCGGGGGTAGGGGGATTGGATGATGACAAAAGGCACCAACTTCCAGTTATAAGATGCATAAGTACTGGGGCTGTTTGTACAACACGGTGACTGCAGCCCATGCTGCCGAACGGTACACATGAAAGTCGGTAGAACATCCTAAGAGTTATCACAGGAGGTGCTAAGTCCCATCGTTAAGTCCCATGGAATGTTAAGACCCAGGAGTCTGTTGTCTCAGGGTCCAGGCCCACCAGCCC
The DNA here is from genome assembly GCA_019455555.1 of Galemys pyrenaicus. Taxonomy (NCBI): domain Eukaryota; kingdom Metazoa; phylum Chordata; class Mammalia; order Eulipotyphla; family Talpidae; genus Galemys; species Galemys pyrenaicus. The sequence goes on from JAGFMF010012284.1 coordinate 445,455, forward strand.
CTTCTGGAGAAACGGAACTCCACGTCAGCTTCTGACCCCAGCCCTTCTTTGGTAATGGCGGGCCAAGCTGCCGCATGTGACTCGGGCACCAGCCCCCGCCAGTATGACCATAAAGAGCAGCTGTACTAACCCACCAGGGTCCAACCCCGCCTGGGCGAGACCGCTGTGACGATTCCACCCCAGGGGTTCAGACCCTAGCTCCCCTAGCTCGAGCTCTCAATAAATCCAGCCTTGCTTTTGCATCGAGTCTGAGTCTTGGTCGTTCTTGAACTCGTACCTTTCTGACAATATGAGATCTTAAATGTTAGCTGAACTTCCTGTTGTGATCATTTCACAATATACATAAGGCAAGTCATTATACATCTCATACAGTGCTGTGCGTCCTTGATCTCCCAATAAAACTGGGGGGAGGTGAAGTGGGAGCAACAGGGAGGCAATTCCAGCTGTAAACAGGGAGTGATATGATCAAATGAGAGCAGAAAAGTTTTAGAGCTTAAAAACTAGATAAAGCAGCATTAAAATTAGGTTTTATTTTCCTAAGCTGAGGCCTGTGGTGTTTTTTAGACTGATAGTAAAGAAAGTGTCATTCCCTGGAAAAAGAAAGGAAAGGGTAAGGGGCGGGGGGCTGTACCCAATGGGTGAGGGGCAGTAGGGGCAGGATGACCCCTCCCAGGCAGCCCGGGCAGCTGGACACACACCTGCTAAGTTCTGCCAAGGGAAGCTCTGGGATGGAAGTTCCGTCAGACCCCTAACTAGGAAAGGACCCCTTTTCTTCTGGAACCCACAGAACAGCCCTCCTTGCCATCATCACGTGAACTGAGCTCCCTGCACTGGCGCAATCCCACAGTCCCTCTTGAAGAGGTGAAACTCCAGAGTTTTCACTTCCCCTTCAGTGGAGGGTCTGCCCTCATTCCCCACTGGGCCTTGGGAGAACTGAAGGCAGCATTCAAGCTGCCTAGCGATTTCCATATTTATGAGTGTGCTCCCAGCAGGAAAGCTCATCTAACTCTACTTCCAGAAGCAAAAAGTTAATCTTTCATCAGACTAATCCAGGACCAAGGCCTGTGCACGTGTTTTCTCTCTAATAGTTCACCGTTAAGGTGGCTCCATCAAACTCATGTCGGAACCCTCCCCCCTCCTCATATGCTGTGTTAAGAGGTGGGGTCTTTGGGAGGTAATTAGGGTTAGGTGAGGCCACAGGCGGGTGGGGGGTGGGTTTCCTTCAGTAAGGGGATTCCCGTCCTTTAAGAGACCTGGGAGGACTTGCTTCCTTCTTCGCTCTCCACTTTGTGAGGCTACGAGAAGAAATCAGCAGACTGTGACCCAGAAGAGGGCTGGTTCTCCCCTAAACCCTGACCTTGAACTTCCAGTCTCCAGGACTGTGGGAAATAAATTTCTCTTGTTTATAAGCCACCCAGTCAGTGGTGCTTTGCTACGGCAGCCTAAAGGACCAAGACTAAGGACTGTACTTGGCTTCCCAAGTCTGCTTGAGGAACCAACTGTCCCCACGCACCCATTACGACCCAAGGCTGTGGCATCTGTTTTCTGTGCTCAGCTATTAGCCGAACTCATCTGACTTGCACTTTCCCTCTAGTTTTTTGTCAGGGAAAAATTCCCCTCAGCAAGAATTACCTCTAGACTCCAAGCAGCAGCTCCTTTCCACAACTTCTCCCAAGCACAAGTGAGAAAAAAGTGGATTCTCCCAGCTGCCCATCCCCACGCCCTACCTTGGAGGGTCCAGCCAGTCCCCTTCCTTCAGGGGCCCCAGGCAGGCCCATCTGTAGTGGGCCATTTCTCCGGAACTCACCCAGTGTCTGCCCCTCAGCAGCTCTGAGCCACGTCACTTGCCACGAACACTTTTCCTAAAGCAGGAAAGGCCCGGCAGGGCGTGCTCAGGTGCGCATCACTAGAGGAAGGCAGAAACCATTTTGGCCACAACTTTAATTGGTTCTCCCCTCCCCCTACTGTCAGCTTAAATGCTGCTGGAGAGATTCAAGGTTCCCCAGCCTGGGCCGGGACAGGCTGGATCTCGGGGAGGGAAGCTAGCAATAACCAAGAGCCGCCACTGAGGCTATGTGTTCACACAACTGCAAAAAAGGGGAGAAGAGAGAAAGGCACTGGCAGGAAGCATCGCGATGTCCAAACCCCAGGTCAGACCAACACACAGCACAGCCACTGCAAGAGAAGGAGAACAGGGGAGTGTGAGGCTTCCTGGGAGCAGGTGCCACTTTGCCAAAGAAGAGCTTCTGCCCCACAGGGGGCACCTTTCTATCTCTCCTCCTCCAGTACCTGCCTTGCTCGACAGTAGGACAGTAGGAGGCAGTAAGCTCTTAACTAAGTCTCTAACCCTAAGCCAGAACACCATCGAAGTATGACTTAGGAAATACTAGACCTGAGGGGACTTCCAAAAACAGGTGTGTGTGTGTGTGCGTGTGTGTGCGCACGCGCATCCACTGCCTCAGAAGCAGACTGAGGGCAATGCTTCCCTCCTGGCCTGGAGCCTGGGGACATTTCCAGACCTGTGTCCTCACAGACCAGTGAAGGCCCTGCAGATCTTTGCCGCAGCCTTACAGGCACAGCGCCGTGGTGGCTTCTGCAGAAGACCTCGTGCGTGTGACTTGTACACGGAGCAACACTCATTTATTTTGCATTTTCACTCTACCTTGCTACAATTTAATTTTTGCTCCTGCTGTCCTTCTATGTGTCAATCTAAGACATTTGATCTCAAAAATCAGATGCTTTAAAATTGTACCCACCACCCATAATTCCACTCAAATTAGGATTTGCATCTTTGGCATGATTTGATACGAAGCTACAGTTTAATCTTTAAGATAATAATAATAAATAAAACTGTTTGAGTGACTGCATAATGATCACATTCCTCTCCCTAATGCCTGTCACAGAACGCGCACTGTATTCACATGGAAATAAGACAGGTGAATCTGAATAAACACCACTGGGTACCTAGACTGCCCAAGAATTTCAAGTTCCATCAGCAAGCAGTTCATCAAAATTCAGGCCATTTACCTCTGCCAGGGAGAGATGGACAACCCCATTCTGATCCTTGTCCAGAAGACTGAACATTTCTAAAATGCCAGAGAGAATGAAATGACATAGGGATGTTTCTGGACTTTAGAACAGCAGACAGCTGCCTCTGTCCACCCCATCCCCGCTGCCACCCTTCCCCTTCCCCTTCCCCTTCCTTCCCCTTCCCCTTTCCTGCAACTCTCCCGCCAAGTGGCCACCGAATTGTGGGGCCCTGAGCAGTTAGCTCTGGATCCAGCACCCAGGCTGAGCTGTGCGACAGACAGAGGTTGCACCATGTGTGGGTAACCCCGTCCCTTCGCTTCCGCTCTAAGTCTGTCTGACATTTCTCCATTAGAACTTACCAACTCCGGCCCCGTAGTAAATGGAAACCTTTTCCCTTAGTAGAATACTCGGGAAAGCGCCAACGCCCACGGGGGCAAAAGATTACCTATCCGCTCCAAGAGAGGACATATGCTCTCAAGATGAGCCCTGGAGCATAGATGTGAAAACACACTACAGGCCACAGAGAAGGGCACGGCACTGGCCAGCTTCTGGTCTCCCGAGAAAGCAGCATCTGGCTGTGGGTGGAGCAGCTGGACTTCCTTCAGCCCCTGCCGCTTCTGCTCGGCCTCCTCCAGGGGTGCCACAGATATAGAGGTCTGATCGACGGTGTCTTTAGCCCCTGGCTTCCCAAAGGCACAGTCTGGCTCTGCCTCCTGGCCCTGCCACTCTCTGCACCTTGGAGAGATAGGGTGGGAGGAAGGAGAAAGTGCTCACTGAAAAGGGTCTCCAGGCGGATCATGCAGGCCACGAAGCTGTTGAAGTCCACACCGAGCTTGCTGCAGGCGTATCGCTGGGCGATGGTCTGCTGCACCTGGTTGTTGAGGGTGAAACCTGAGAACAGAGGGGCTGACATCACAGGTGGCGAGGAGGGTGCCCCACTGTCTCCAACAGAACTCAGGGGCTGCCTCTGCAGGGACCAGACCTGACCCTGCCTCCTCCCAGGTGTACTAGAAGTGTCTGGCCATCCAATAGGTCAGGTTAGCCTCTGCGCTTGTCCTAAATTCAGCCTAAAGTAGCCCCAGCACTAAGCCAGCTATGCGTCCTGTTAGCCAGAGCAAGAAAGAGCAGAGAAGGTGCCCATCTCCTGCCCATCTCCTTGACGGCTGCGCCTCGTTGACTACGGTCGCCTTGCCGCTTACAGCTCAAGTCCCGGGGAAAGGTCTTGTTGTACTGCACAGCCTGCTCCTCCTGGGTGGGGAAGCGGCCAACCGTTCTCGCTATCACATGGCTATCTGACGGCAGAGCGTGGCCGCTGATAGCTCAGCAGTCGTCACAGCTACTCAGAATGAGCCCTCACCCGCCTTCCTGAGGGCTGTCCTCATCTCGTGGGCATCAATGGTCCCCAGGTGGTCGTCATCGGCTTCCCGATAGATCTCCTAAAGCAGGAGAGAAATTTCAGATGGAAAACATCGTTGCGGCCCTATCGGGCCCCTCCCCGCCTCTCCACAGCATCCTCAGAGCCGGGGACAGTGTCCTTGAGAGGGGACCTCACTGTCTTCTCCCAAGAAGTTTCAGAACAAAGATAAGGGCTTGGGCTGAGGGCCAGCACCAGCCCCTCTGCCCTCTGAATGGCAGGCACTGCACCAGGCACTGCACCAGGGGCCCCCACTGCCTTCTCGATGCTCCCTGGACAATGTGTCCAGGTTTTGTGTGGGTTTTGGTAATTTTTTTAAAGATTTTATTTATTTATGCATACAAGAGCTGGGGTACAGACCAGAGTCATGGGAGGTGAGAGGAGTCACCACAGACAGAATGGGGACCAGAACAGGCAGATAGACTGAAATACACTGCTGAGGGGAGCAGCGGGAGAGGCAGGAGAGGTCTGCTGCACCATGTGGGTCCCCTCCCTGGCCCGGGATTGAACCGCCGCTGCAGTGGCTGTGGATGCTTCATAGTGTGGTGCTTAACCCTTTGCGCCACCAGAGAGGCCCTTTGTGAGGGTTTTGACTGTGGTTAAGAATCTGGTCAGACGAGAGTATGGATCTGACTAGGAATGAGTGTCAGGGAGGGTGAAGGGCTAGAAACAGAACAGAGGAGAGCGAGCAACGTCCAGCAGATGCCCAGGAGGGAGAGAAGAGTTACCAGATACTTCCGAATCTTCAACCAGAGCGTCTTGAATTCCGCCAGTCCCAAGGCACCTGTGCCGTGGCTCTACACATGTTAAGACCAACACACTCAGGCCCAGCTCTGCACGCCCATGCACTGCACCCCTGTGAGATCTTGCACGCGACCCCAAGGCCTCAGTGAGCATGAAGAAATGCGATAAGCAGGACCCTTGGGTCACACTGGGTGGGCTGGTGGGAAGCAAATTCAAATAAATATTAAAAGTCAAAACGCACACGAATGCCCTCCTCAGAGGTCAGGCACAGCCCTAAGAACAAAGAACCAGTCGTGACCTTAAAGGCCTCCAAGATTAGGATCTGACAACCCAGTCATCCCGGGCTAGAGTGAGGGTTGAGCACCTGTTACTTCACCTCCAGATTTAAATCTCAGTGGTTGATAATTAAAACAGCTACAGTTGGTTAGAAGGTCAAGGGGTTATTACCACAGTCATCAGGGGCACAGAACTGGGGTTCTCAGCCACAAGGTCAGCACATGCTGTCAGTGCACCTTGAGCATTGCTGGTCCTCAAGTCCAGATGGACTTGCCACCCCAGCACCCCATCAGGGACCCACTGAATCACACCAGGAGTGAGACTCAGACACTGTTTGGAAAGACCACGGATGGTGAAGCGCCGATACCCACTGCAGCATGCATCATGCTAAGGGGAAGAATCCACTTACATGACACATGACTCTATGTCTACAAAATAGGCAGAATAGGCAGATCTAGAGAAACAGTGTTTGCAATGCAGGGAGCTGGAAGAGAAGGGACATGGATGACGACTAACATAGATACAGGGTTTCTTTGGGATGTGATGAAAATGCTCTAAGATGTGTGTTGCTATCAGCACAACTCTGAGTGTACTGAGTTACATCCTTTCGGTGGGCACAGGTATAAGACGTGAATTATAGCTCAGTCTTCCGTAAAAGGTGCCGTGGGTGGTCCTGCTGCCTGCCCTGGCTCAGAACCGGGGCCCCGAGCCGTCCAAACCATGGAACAGAAACACTTGACGAGAGATGGGCCCAAGTCCTCTTGCAGCCCCGAGAGGTGCAGTACCCCTGGGAACAGAGTGGGCAGCTCTGTTTCTAGTTACGTGAATCAACACTTAACGTTGCAGCCCAAGGATTACACTGTGACCCACACAGGCCTAACAGAAAGACACTGCTGAAGAGCCCCCCACATCTGAGACCACAAGACTCACACTGTCGCCCCATGACTGATCACCCTAACAGAGGTCAGGACTCCTCTGCATGACCACAGCTCAAAAGAAGTCCCTCCTCCCACCCCACACTCATCAAATATCACCATAGACCCAGTCCTAAGAACTGAGGAGAAACCTCCAAGGCTCCAACGTTAAAGAAACCGCCTTTGTGGTCCTTACTAAGGAGAACAGGACCTAGCCCCATCCTAGGCCAAGTTCTAAAAAACTTCTGATTCTCCATCAGCCCTCTGTGCCTTCATGAAGCTGCCCCGGCAACGAGGAATGCCCTGCCCTCTCCCACTGCTCCCCACAGCCCTCTGCCCTCTTCAGCGCGGGCTGGAGGTCAACCTGGGTCAGAGAAACAAACAGGTCTAATCTCAGGGCACAATCTCAGCTCTTGGCAGTGGCTGCCAGAAGGCTGCGCATGCTCAGAACAGAGCCCAGAAGCGGAGGGAAGAGTGGAGGCGGGAGGCAGGGTGTAGGGGTCAGGGCAGGAGAGAGGCCTGGAGGAAGGAGCCCGGTGATGAACTGATGACTAACAGGCACCACATCCTCGCTGCCTGTGAATTCAGGACATTAAACCAGTCACTTAAGTGCTGCCTCCTCTGTTTCTTCACCCATCACACGACCATCTCCAGCTTACTGAGGAGCAAAAAAATGAGATGACAATTGTCTTTCCAGCTCAAGCAGGCCCCTGACATGCGCTCAGTCAACGCTCACTTTTTCCTTCCCGCCCCTTCCTGGAAAAGGTGGCGTTATGAAAAGCAGGGGCGAAGAGTGAGGTGACATGTAAAGGATACGTCCATGAGGCTGATCATCTCCCTGCAAGTGTTGATGTCGAATCCATCGAATTTGATGTCTGTTCCTGAAGATTTAAATAGGAAAGGGTGTGAAAACCACGGCCATTTGAGGACAGGCAGGATCTGCAGCAAAGTGGTGGGTGGGAGGCCATGGATGGTGCCTTTAGGGTCCCTAAGAAAATGGGAGCACAAGACAGCAGTTCCCTGGCAGGGTCCAGCCTCCTGGCACCCAGGAGGCAGCCCAGATGAACACCGACATTGGGGCTCGGTGTCTGAAGCTCCCCTCTGTCAGTCACAAGTCGCCGTTCTTCCGCTGATATTTCTGAACTCTGGTTTCCTCCTTCAAACAGTGGGAACGGGGATAATAATGACCTCCCATCACTGAACCAGCTGTTAGGCAGAAGACTCCCCCTGGCCCCTCCCAGGCCAAATGAGGAGCCAGCTTCGCGCCAGTTCAGGTGGACTGGGGTCCAGCTGGGCAGAAGAGTCAGTGGACCCTCCTACAGCCCCCAAGTCTTGCTAGCATCTGCAGGCGGGGCTATGAGGCGGTTGAGGGCATCAGATAAAGCCCTTCCACACACCTTCTCCAAAGCTGCACTGCACCCCAACCTGCAGTTTGCCAAGCTATCAACAGGATTCATTTTGGAGGAAATTCCCACTTAAGTCAGGACAATGGACTCCGTCCTGCAGGGCCCTGCTGGCCCCAGCATCGGCCCCACCTGTACCCCAGCACACCTCTTCTCCAGCCTCTCCTACCTGTGGATGCTCTCTCAGCCCGGGGGTAGTCAGGACCCCTAGGGCTAGCGGCCAAGGCCCCTCCATCGTACCTGCTGTGTTCCCAGCCCAGAACCTTCCCCGCCTCCACCTCACCTCTACTCTCGCTGAGGCTCCCGCAGACTTCCTGAAAGACCCCCCCAGGAGACACTCACGTTTAGAAAACACTCCATTGAGGACCATCTTGAGTTCACTGGCACTGATCTCAGCATCCTAGAAAGAGCGGCCCAAATGCAGTCACAACAGGTCCTGACAAGTGTTTCAAGACGTTAAATTAATGGGGACCCCAGGTCTACAGGCTTTGTGATATTAAAGGGCTGTGACATCTTTAAAAACTCAAGTTTTTAGTTTCTCTGGCATCCCCCAAAGTTTGGAGAGGCGTGTACATTTAAGAGATGAGCACGTGCGTGGAACAGCCCGAAGCAGAGCACTCCACAGTGGGGAACGAACCAGGGGGCCTGCTTTAACGGAGAGTGAAGCATGAGAGCAGAGCAGAAACAGAGGCTAAAGTCAGAACTTCTCCAGACTCCCTGCCCCTCACTCACCTTCCCTGCAAGTTTCTCAAACAGGCTCTTGAACTGGCTGTCTTCTTGATCTGCCTCACTGGGGTGTGGCTAGAGGGAAGGACAACTACCAAGTTCAGAATTAAAGGCAAAGAGTCTGATTCATTCATTCATCATTCACTGTACCTATGCGCACCGGTCACATGCCAGGCCTTGCTGGCTAGGGTACTCTGTGGGGTAAATAAGAGCTGCAGGGTGGTAGCCCCAGGGGGACCCCACAGTCCAGCCAGGATGTAGAATGGAGATCTAGAACATCTCTGAGGGACGTGGAAAAGTGATCCCTGCCATTTACACTGAATTTCTGGTTTCAACACTGACTTGCTCTCAGAAACACAGAGGATCTCATTCTGGGCCTCTGGGCTCCTAAGAGGTTCTCTTCTGGAGTCTGTGAACTTCGGAAACTGCATAAAAATCTGGGGACATGTATTTTCTTAACTTTCATTGGATTCTCAAATAACAACACAATTAAAAAGCATCAAAAATACAAACAGCAGAAATAGTAGAAGTGGGAGCCAGAGCCTGGGATGCTAGTGTGGTTACTTAGTAGACATCTCGGGGTTCCGGACAGTCATCTCCTAACTCTAGCACTTAATTAACTAGGTTTGTTGCATGGGGTCATTTTGAGAATCAAATGAGAGCCAGTGTGCGTCGAAGTCCTTTTGAAAATGACAAATCACGAAACGAAGACTGTCAGAGACTCTGCTAGGACAGTGGGCTCCACCCCAAACAGGATGTCCTCCCCACTGTCACCAGCAGACAGAGCAGGAGAAGCCACAAGTTTCCCAGATTTCCTGACGAGCTTCCAGAAAGACAAACGAAGGCATCCCAAAACCATCATTCAGAGAAGGCCTGACAGGGCCTGATGTTACTGCATCAGGAGAGAAACAAGTGCAGTGATAATATTTACCTTTGTTGAGACCTACTGCCTACCGGGTACCTTATACGGATTATTTTGTTACTCAACTACACCAGATCGGTCACGTGATACCCACATCCTGCCCTCCCCTAGCGTGACAGCCAGAGAGGATGCCCTCGGAATCCTACTGAAACTCTAGTCATCCTCTCCATCTATACTGTAGGGTGTTAATGCCTACCCCACTATTTACATATACAAGGTTCATGTGGTACAATATATTATACTCTGAAATCTCATGGGGAGCCCAGGAATTCTGGACATGGAGTAATTTAATATATAGCAGATGACAGAAAATATCCACCCAGCGCACCATTCAGCCAATGACTCAAACTCAGCAGCTGTGGGATGGTCTGTGCGGTATCTGCAGAGAATGGTGTAACGAAGGCTAGGCTGTGCCCCCCAAGATAGCACTGTCCACTTCTGGCCATGGACACAGTGGGGCCCCTCAACACGAGCCCACTCAGAGCAGCAGCACAGGATATCTGCCCCCACGACCTGCGTCTGAGGAAATGCACCGTCAGCTGAGTTCATGAGGGAAGAGCGGAGGAGCAAGGCGGGTGACGTCCCTTTTGAAACCCTGTACATTTACTCCTCCAAAGTCAGCTTCAATCTCACCTGCTCCCTGGAACCTTCTCAGCATGCACAGTCACTCCAGGCCCCTGGACTTCACACACTTGCAGATGTAGACCCATTCCTGGCATGAGTTCCCTTTTCCTTCACCCTTTTCATGTGCTTCCACCATTTGTCCTCAGCAAGACTGGGTACGAGCTAAGAATAGGACTGGATCTCTTTCTCCTGTTGCCTTCTTAGCCTGCACCAAACTGCTTAAGCACACAGGGAGTGTTCCCGCCGACTGAACGTGAGAGACACTCGGACCCCGACCCCCGAGGGGGAGGAGCCATGTCACAAAGCCTGAACTCCTAATGAGGCTTCTATCTCATCTTCATCAGAAAAAGCTAAACTTAGAAACTGTGATCCTGATAAATAAAAAGTTTCCATCCTCTCTATAGAAAGACCTCTTGCATCAACAACAAACCCCAAATGACTGCTGTGTAGCAGTACCAGAATTTGACATCCTAAAAGTCTACATACCTCATGTGGGTTTCCAGCTACCACATCCCCAATCTCCCTGAAACACAAAGAAAGGAAGAAATCAATATAAGTAAAAAGTAAAGCTAGTGATTAGATTTCAAGAAGTTTTTAACCCTTCTAAGGGATTGACTTCCCACCTAAAACCTTCAGTTTCTATTCACACCAAATTGCACAAACTGAATCTTAACCAGAATCTCTCCCCAACCCCCACCCCACCCTGAGTTTTTTACCAGAGACAAGAGCTGCCAAGTTCATCTGACCCTTCATGGAATCTAGACTGCTCATTGATGGACCACACTTCTGGGAAATTCTCCCCCCACTTAGCCCCAGTCACTATCATTCTCCTCCACTGGAACCCTGCTGTGGAAACCCCTGCTGAGATGGCCTCTGGTGACTGAGCCAGCAAGCTCACAGCTCATGCACTGCACGCATGTACTTGGTGTGTGGTAACGTATGTCCCTTGGCTGTGCTGTGCACACAGTGTGCACATGATGTATGTGTCTCTATAAGGTACTTGTGTGCAGTTTATATGCAGTGTTTATGTGGGGCATGTCTGCATGTGGTCTGTATGTGCCGTGTGGGTGGCGTGTGAGCAGTATATGTTTGTGTGGTGCATAAGTGGTCTGTGTACGGTGTGTGTATGGTGCACAAATGATCTGTATGTGGTGTCTGTGTGTGCTATGTATGTGCTGTGTGATATATATGTGGTGTGCATGTGGTTTATGTGTTGTCTGTGATGCATGTGTGGGTGTTGTATTGTGTGTAGGATATAGTATGTATGGTGTTTACTTGTGTGGTGTATGTGTGTGGTGTGTACATAGTGTGTGGCATGTATGTGAGGTGTGTGTCGTGTGTCTGCTGTGTGTGTAGGTGGTATGCATGTGTGCGTGTGTGTAGTGCGTGTGTGTAAGAGGAGGAGGTGCTCTCATCTAGACCCTACTCTCTGGGCCTCACAGGCCCATTCCTGCTGGAAGGAAAACCCTTCAACTGGGCTGTTGCTGGCACCCATTCCAGGTTTGATCTTTTTTTATTAAAGAAAAATCCCCCAGTGTCCTATAGACCGAAATGTAGCAGGCAGAAGGAGAACCTACGTCAGGACCCTTGGGCCCTGGTGCGGTGTTTTACCAGTCCCAGGGATGCGACAGCTGGGTGGGTCACCCACAGAGACAGGGTCCCTGCACTTGGCCCAGCCAAGCCCCTCGGCCATCCTAGCCACGCCGATCCCCGCCCCCACCACAGAGGCCCAGGGCACGCACAGGGCCTCGGCCTTCTTCTCCGAGAACACCCTCAGGCAGAAGTCGCAGTCCTCAAAGGGCCTGAAGGTGGACGGCACCACCAGGTACTCCCCGGGGGGGAGCCGCAGCCGGCCTGAGACCTCCCGCAGGTTCACGTAGGTGCTGCAGCAGGCCGAAGGCTGGTGATTCAGGAAGAAGTCTCGGCCCAGGTGCGCGTCCGTGTGACTCTGCAGCTACACAAAGTGAGAGTCAGAGTCAATTTCTCCTGAAATCTTGAGAGAAGAGGGTTGCAAAGTTCGGCTTTTCACACGTTGTTGACTTGGGGATTGTGGATTTCAATGCTGGCCTAAGGGCGAGAGTTCTACCTCTTGTCATGGCCCACAGGAGTCACCATTTTGAACACCTCCTGGGTGCAGGACCTGTTTGACTCACTGACCTTGACCGACCTTGACCAGACTCTGTTCTCTTCAGGTAAACAAAGGGCTGAACACTAGAGTCTCCTGTGTGTACTCAGATTCTCTCTGGATCTCCGTCTCCGTGAATCACCTACCACTGAGAACAACAGGCTTATTCTGGGGTTGTGCCAGGAGAGCGGCTTTAAGCTCCCAGGGACAGGCCTGTGGCTGGAGAAGTGAGCTTAATCCCTGATCCTCAGTAAAAGCCACCAGAAAACCTGCTCACCGTTGCCTCTCTGGGAAAGTCACTCAATAAAGCAACAGGGTCCGGCTGGGAGGCCAGGCGGCCGCTGCTGAGGAGGCTGACCGAGCGGTGGCCACTGCCAGGCCTGGTGCGGGATCCCGCCTGGCCTCCCCCAGGGCCTGGGCTCACCTCAGAGAGGGGACGGCGCCCCTGTGACCCATCTGTTTGTGGAGGGAGAGGGAGGCTGTTGGGTGTGACGCAGATTAATCGGTGACTGCGGAGTGATTTGAAAACGCAGGTGCCAGTGTTACCACTGCTGTGATTAAACCCCCACACAGCACCGTGTCTTACGATCCGTCTTTATCAAGTGCCTATGACACAGGGCAGGTGCGCAGAAGCTGCCAGGCTGCGGCTGTGCGTGACCCGGGGCCGCAATGTCCATGCTAGAGTGGACAGTGTCCACTAAGGGTCACCAGAATCTCTTTGAATCACAGGTCTGCTGAGCGGGGACCAAACAGAGCCACCTGCCCTGTTGCCCTGGCCAGGTTCTCATGGAGGACACCCCCACCCCGTGCCCTCTGTCCTGGTCATGTCTGCATGGAGATACCCAGCTGGTTCTCGCTGGCCTGGACACCTGGGCAGCCACAGCGCTCTGACTGGGATTTAGACTCTGGATGGGAGAAGACTGGGGGCCAGGCCAGGGAGGCCACGCCATGGTCTAGGGCCAACTGCTACCTTGCCATCCCTGATGATAGCAAAGGACGGAAAACAGGGGGTCGGGGGGAAAAGCACTCAGGAAAGTTGAATGGTGAGGCAAACTTGAATTTGGGTTAGGCTGGGAAAGGGGCAAGTTGAGTCCTTTTTTTAGATTTATTTATGTATACAAGAATTGGGGTACAGGCCAGAGGTGTGGGGAGTGAGAGGATCCACAAGAGACAGAGTGGGGAATGAAACAGGCAGATTGACTGAAATACACTGCTAGGGGGAGCAATGGGGAGACGGGAGAGGTCTGCTGTCCCATGTGGGTATCTCCCTGACCAGGGATCGAACTTGCGCTGCAGTGGCTGCAGATGCTTCACCCCTTGCACCACCAGGGAGGCCCCTGAGTTCTAATAAGAATCCGAGGTGGGACAGAATAGAGCCGCCTTACTTGGGAGGCCAGGGTGGGAAGTGGAGGACATGGAGGCAAGAGCCCTCTGTCCTTGAGCATGTGCTAGCAGCCCCTTCACATCTTCCCTTGGCATGGCTCAGCTAGGAGGGGCGGTGGCAGCTTCAACAGAGGTGGCTCTCAAAGTCGGGGCCAGCACAAGCATCTGTGGGACCTTGTTAGAAATACACATTCTCGGGCCCTACTCTAGACCTGCAGAACCAGAGACCCTGGGGTGGGGCCAGACATCCATGCTTTCCAAACCCTCCAGGAGATTCCGAAGCAACGGTCTGAGAACCATGGACCCAAAGGGCATTGGCACTGGCAGAGCACAGGATCCACAGGGCCACCTGGGGGACACTAGGAGGCTATGGGCGGGCGGGGGGGAGGGTCTCACTGTGCACACACGATCTCTCACATGTAAGGGGGCACTTCTGATGGGAACCACCACTCAGGTTTGCATTTAGTCACTCTGCTCTATATCATCTGTAATCGATAAGATGCGCTTGTGACAAAGGGTGGGATGGTAGTCTGCAGCCTTGGAACAAGGTCTGGGCTGCAGCTTATAAATTCGCAGCTCACTGGCACAGGCTCCACTGCTGGCCATGCGTGAGAACCCAAGAGAGTCGGCGTAAGGTTGCAGCAGGGGACGTAAGTTTTATATGTTGAGCACAACTGACTCCAGCTGGGAGCTCCAATCAGAAAAGAGGTTCTTAGCTGCCCACTGGAATCACCCAGAGAATCTGATACAACTGGTCTGGGGTACAGTTTGGGCATCAAGGTTTTTTAAAGCTCCCCAGGTGTCTCCAGCACGTGACCAGGGTGAGGCTCAAGGGCCAGGAGGACTTGGGCCTGTGTGCAGCCTGCCTCCCGGGATGGCTTCGCTCCGAGCCATGCCAGCCCCTCCTGGGGCTCCTCCCCTCCACAGATCGAGGCAGACAGGACAGCGGGGGAACCCCAGGTGTAAGTACGGCAGAGAGGACTCGCTGTGAGTCACTGCAGAGGTGCAGGAAAAGCCAGAAGCCGAAAAGGTAAAGTCGGTGCTTCCTCTTCTTTTCAGAGATCAGGGTGCTGATTCCGCAGGCTAAGCAACTAGGGACCAAGAGTACGCTATGGGCCTCCTGCTCAGATGGGACCCCGGTCCCCAGGGGCAAAGGTCACTGTCCTCTTCCACAGGGTCCCAGCAGGTGGGACTCAGAATCTTCCTTACCAGGTCTTGGGGTTACCAGTTCCCCAGATGCTGTGGGAGTCTGAGCGGGAGACCGCTTATGCCAGAGGAAGCACGTGGTGCCCGTGCCCTCCCTGCCAGCAGCCGTGCTCTTTCTTACCCAAGCAGTGATCTCGGCGGCACTTACGTACCTCCTTGGGAACCTACAGGGCAGGAGAAAAGAGCAGGTCACCCGGGAGTGCTGAGATTCTTCATGTCTCTGCCTCCCCACCACACCTTGCTGAGGGTTGTGCAATCCCAGACCACTACTAGGTGCAATTCCTCGGGGAGGAAGCTCATGCTAAAGCGAGAGACTAATCAGCACTTCCAAACTGGTAAGTCACTGATGAATTTCAAAGCCATCTGTAGCCTACTGAGCTCTAGACATCTGAAGGAAAAAAAGACTCCATGTTCTTTTACTTTTTTTTCCTGGTTGTGTAATAGATTTATTACCAAGATCCTTTGTTCTTCGAGGGGGGGAAACTTGGGGTGTACCGGAGAGCTAGTACCTTGCGGACCGACAGGCCTGGTCTGCAGCCCAAGCTGGGCTCATCCCGACCTTGGCAATGGCGACCGGCCCAAGAACGGGCACATGACTCCATCACAGATTTCACTAGAATTTTTGAATGGAACTAAGGAAGGGAGGCCTCTTCTTTTTGGCTGTGATGTTAGAGAGACTCAAGAAAGCTGGACGAGGAGGACGGCACCAACACCAGAAAGCTGCAGAGAGAGGGCCCCGATAACAGGCAAGCCCCATGCCCCAGGCCCATCCTCCCCTGCGTCTAGTGACAGGAGCTGCTAACTTCCTTTTCCACTGGTCTAGGTTCTGTACTTTGCAACTAGAAATTCTGATTCTCACAAGAAATCTGCTCTCAGATACAGAGTGGGGACCCTCCCAGGTCCGGGGCAGAGCAGAGGGTTCGAGCCCCCTTTGTCCTTCCCTTTGCCACACAGGCCCTTTTGACCAGAGGAGCAGGAAGGACGTAGTTCGCGGCTTAGGTCTGTGGGGATAAAATCAGGGAAACTTTGGCCACCCACTGCTCACTGGCAGCAAGAGGTAGACAAGCCCAAGGTCATGTTGTTCCTCTAATTTTGAGTTTAAAACCAAAACCACCCACACAGAGGCCGTGGCTGCGGGGAGCAGAGGCCTGCCTGGTGTCTGCTGCTGATCTCCCCTCAAAGCCTTCACCCAGCCAGGCCCAAGCACCCAGGCTGCCCCCTGTGCCACGTGCCCACCGCCCAGCACCCGCTGCACATGCTCTGAGTCCAGCCTGCAAGTCAGCGGGCAGGAACGGAGCCGGCCAGGCGGGGCCTCTGGGTGCGCAGGCCGGAGCACAGGCCAGGGCAGCGGGCCTTGGCCCTCGGCCGCTGGTGGATGGAAAGGGACGGCCACCTTCAAAAGGCAGGACCCTGAATGCAAATGAAAGGCCTGGCCGGCGCGGGCCCGTTGTCAGTGTGGGAAGATGACCGGACAGAGAGGGGCCAGACAAGCGGGGCTCTCTAGCCCCCCGGGACCCTGACAGCTTCTCAGTCAGCATCAGTTTCAACCTCAAATGAGACTCCAGTTTGCAGTGAAAGTCAGAGAAGGCAGATACAGGGGTCAGGAACGGCACCCCTATACTCCCTATCCACAGCCCCAATACTACCCAAGAACCCCCTCCTACAGCTCCAGGAGCCCCCCTTCAACCCTTAAGGCCCCCCTACAATCCCAAGTACACCCTGTAAACAATACATACACCCCCTTCCTATGACCCTATACCCTTCCCTACCACCCTAGGGACTCCCTACACTCTCCCTATAACCCTAGGTACTCCCTGCAACCTCCCCTACAATCTCTGTACCCCTTCCACTCCTTCACCCCTTCTCTGCATCCCCAGGAACTCTCTACAACTGCCCCTACACTGCCCCTATCTCCCATAACCTAACTTCAAAACTGCTTGTGTTCACAGATGTCATGTTCTAAATGATATGCCTCTGGCTATAGAAGGAGATTTGTGGATCACATACATGGGGTTATTTTATAAGCAACTGTAATTTGATGTCTGAAAATTGACAAGCTTTTTATATTATTTATGAGAGCAAATGCCAAGCTAGCCAAGCTGTATTTCAGTGTGTTAGCTCATGCCCCTTTGAAAGAACGTTTTGCTCATCTGTTTATAAAAGGCAGGGTTAGCAGATCAGAACTGGGCACCTACTCCCTGTGGAACTCACCCCTCAGCCCTGCCCACCTACTGCTAGCTGTCAAGAAGCACACGATGCCTCTGCGGGCTGCAATGTTCTCTCTTCTCCACCTATGAAATCCAGCTCATCTCCCAAAGCCCTGATCATGTCTCCTGCATTCAGCTGTCCCTCCCCAAGGAGCCCTCAGCCCGTAGTGTCGGTCCCCGCATTGCAAACCTGCCCTGCCCTGTCATCACCTGACTTCCCCCTCTCACCCATGAGTACCCTGAGGACAGTAGCCATGTGCAGGCATCTGTGTCTCAGTTTTCAGCAGCCTTGACATGCAGTAGCTGCTCACTGCAGTGTGTTGAGATGCCCGACACACAGTAGGTGCTGCCTCAGATTCTTGACCTAATGAGCAAAGAATCTGGCTTGTTGCTATTTACATTCCGGTGGACAAGGAAGGGCCCCACTGTGATGGAGTAGGGCTGATTAATGTGAAATTCTTTTGTCCTGCCATTAAGCAGCAGATATTTCCAACACCCATTCGTCCAACAAGAAAATACATACCTATACACACCCCCTAACTCTACATTCCTAACTCCAGAATAGGCAGAAGAAAGGGTGGAGCGAGACAAGCTTGACAATTTTCCTTACTGGTCTCCTATTACAGTGCTTCTTGTCACCTGGTAATTTATCCTGAGTCTTGAGCCTCCAGCCAGCTCCTGGTCTTCCTGATTAGAATTGTATTTTTCCCAGGAAATTCATTTTTAACAAAACTGTATAAAAACATTCACCACGAATCCCTCCAGAATTTGTTATAAGGCATCTTTTCCTGTATAAAAGTGTGGATTCCAATTTATTCCTGGCTAGGCCTGTCAAACTGGCAAGTCTTGCCTTGACATTCTGTGAGGCAGTGAAGCCCACAGTGGGGTGGCTGCCAGTGTAAACTGGGGTGCTGAGCCTGGCATTGCAGCCTGAGACCAGCATCACTTGGGGACCCCAGTCCAGAGACCCTAGAATTAAATAGGGCCAGTCCCTTACCCCACCCATGCCCTGTATGTTCCAACAAGTATCTCAAGTTTGCCCAGAGAGGGAGCGGGTATTGGTATAAGGATACCACATCCAGCCTTCCTTCCCCTACTCTGTAATGTCCCTCATGTGCCTTGGGTCACCCCAATTGCCTATGCTCCCTATGTTCTTGTCCCCCATCCAAGTATAATAAGCATGTTTACGCTGAGGGGGATAATACACATGTTCACACCGAGCCCTCAGAGTCACGCAAAGTTTCATGAGCTACAGGTCTCCATGTTAACAGCAGGGATTAAGCCGGAGGCTGGAATGGAATTCCAGCCTCAGGAAGGGAGAAAAATTTCAGGGAACAAAGAGAATGCTTGATTAGAAATATTCAAACAACAGGACAGAGGTGTTGGCATCACTGGCCAAAATACTCCACCCAAAGCAGGTGTGCAGGGAAGGGCGCGGCAGCCCGGGTGTACCTTGTAGACGGCATAGCCAATGCTCAGCATGTCCTGGCCGAGCTTCTTCTGCCGCCTGCGATTCTTCTGCATCAGACCCAGCAGCACAGTACAGTAGGGCTCACCGCCGCTCCCCTCCTCGTCCACCTCGTCCAAGTGGATTTTGAACTGGGGATTGGTCCAGTAAGTGGCTGGAAGTCCCCCAGGAGATGGTGGTTTCCCCCGCCATAGGGGGTCAGGAAATGGGGAAGAATAAAATGAAAGAGAAGAGCCTTGGTCATCCCAACAAAAGCATAACTCTGGGCAAACTGTGTCTGGCAAGCAACTAAGCGATCTTCCTTCCCTCCCCACCACTTCCCCACAGGCGCGCAGACACACCCCACAGAAGGGGAGCTCCAAGCTCATCTGATCTCCCAGACAAGCTTGACAGAGCATATTCAAGGCCCCCTGGCCCCTGGGCTACACTGGGAAGTGCTCCCAGGGTCCCTGGGGAAATGGCTAACATCTTGCTCTCAGCCCCTGGGGTGAAGACAGACCCACCTCCTGAGGGAAGGCAGAGTTCTGAGTAAATAAACCTCTCCCTGGGCCAGAGGAGGACAAAGTTCAGCAGTGATGGGCAGCCTAAGAGGCCTCAGCCACAGGCAAAGAGCTTAAAAAGATGATTCTTGGTCCCAGGAAAGCCCCTCCTGCTGAAGAGGCCCCAGGTCATCCAGCCCGAGACCTCCTGACCCCCCAGCCCAGAGGCCTCCCTTGATGGCCTCGGCATTGCCTCCCGCTGATGAGACACACTCTTTCAAGAACAACACATTTAATAATGCAGGGAGAAGAATAATTGGCAATTAAGAAGCATGACTGCCACACCACCTATGGATTTTTAAAAGCTGTTTCATTTCAAAGATAACTTTTTAAATGATCTCTCAAAATAGTGACTACATAAGCCAAGGCACAGAGAGGTTAAATGAATCCTCCAAGGTACCCAGCAGTGGAGGGTGACTGAGGAAGCTGGTCCCACAGGCGTCTCCATGCCAGGCTTCTACAAGTTCAATAACAGTGCTCCCCTGGGGAAAGAAAGGTGCTGGCGGGGGGGGGGGGCGGGGGGGACGGGGTGCAGCTCCTACAAGCTCTAAATAAAGATCNGGGGGGGGGGGGGGGGGGGGGGGGGGGGCCGGGGTGCAGCTCCTACAAGCTCTAAATAAAGATCCAGCCTGATGAAATAACAAGGCATCACATGTGACCACCAGCCACTGATGGTTGCATTTTCTTGACAATAACATTACTATCCAATTCCACCTTCCCAGAATCTCTATTTCTAGATTCTTTCATTTGGGGCACAAGTGTGTGGATTTGAAAGCCAAATGTCTGTCGATTCCCAAGGAGACAGAAAGTTCTGTAACTGCCTATCCCGGTGTCGTTACCAAAGGAGAAGATGGACTCATCTCTTCGCAGCTAGCTGGCGGGGCAGATGGGATAGTGACTTCGGCACCCTGATACCTTAGGCACCCCCTACAGTTCTGAGCTCTCAAAATGATCCATGCAAATTTCCTACTCTTTTTCTAAGAGCTTGCTAATGGTGAGCATATTTTAATTTCTCCCAAATGCAACATTACTGCAATCCCTACATTTTTCTGTTTACTCCTATACAGAACCAGAGGAAGAGAATGGGTCATAAAAATAATACATCCATTTGCATAACATTACACCGTTTACAAAGCCCTTCCAGAGGTGGGAATTATCTCTCCACCTTGAGGGTTAGGAAACTGAAGTTCAGAAAGGGAAAGGACCCTTCCAGGGCCCTCAGCACTCATCTGTCACCAGAAACAGGAGTTCTGGGTAGATGGAGCCGAAGGAGAGAGCTGGTCGACCCCGGGCCTGCACGCAGGTGGTTTTCAGCACAGGCCGCTTTCTCAGCACTGACCACAGCCCTGCCAGAGCTCTGCCCTGAGCGAAAGCCCTGCCCGCGCTTCTGTCTGAATCTAAACCGTCAACCTGCAAACATCAAACCCAGAGGGAACTCGAGGCCTGGGAGGTGGGAGTGGAAATAATAGGTTTTGCTTCCTTCATTTCTCCTTAGAGATGCGGGGTCTTTTTTTCTTCCTCTGGTGTTTTCTCAGCTGATGCACCTAGGAGGAGCCTACAGACGTACACATTAGTGATCTGCAGCGAGTGGGGGAAGGCGTCCCACCTCTAATAAGATGAGGGGTTAGAGCAGAGGCGACAGCTTGCACCAGACTCTGCGATGATTCCCACGGGAGCAAGACATGGCCAGCTGGCACCAGCGCGCTCAGACCCCTCCACTTCCGACTCAGGCGCAAACGCCAAGCCACACCGCACCCTGGGGGAAGGACCCGTGTTCCTCCAGCACACCATTAGCCACTCTGCCTCCGAGTTCAGAGGGGTGGACGTCCGCCAGTTGGGTTGGGTGGGGACGGCCGAAACCCAAGAGAAGACCAAGAGGCCTTGGTGTGAGGTGCCAAGAACAGGGTTAGTACAAAGAAACATATCCTTGTGGGCCCGGGACAGGTGGGTGAAGAAGGAACAGTCGTAACACACAGAAGCTGAAGAACGGGGTGACCTGAGATGAGACTTGAGTGGGGCCTGCAGAGCCACCGCCGCCCCTACTAGCATCCAAGCCCGTAGGAGACACAGCCTGGGATGCACAGAGCGCATAGGCGTTGCTCGAAGATGCACGTAAAGACGCCCGGCTCGGGTGGACAAGCCCGAAGAGGCGGGCCCGTCGTCCCTATCCTTACCTGGGTAGTTCTGGCAGCCCCCGGCGGTGGAGCCCCGTGCCCAGCGGCCGTTGAACAGAACCAGGTTCCACTTGTGCACCTCCTCGCTGCTCAGAGAGTCGGGGGACAGGTTGCAGATCTCCAGCCGCGAGAACTGCCTCAAGAAATCCAGAAAAGACATCCTGGAGGCAGAGGGACCGAGGGCTTGGGTCAAGAGAGGTGGGCTGGGAAGGAGACCCGAGGTTTGCCTATGGGGCACAGGCCAGACAGGCCACGTTCAGCTCGTCTCTTCTGTGGCCGACCGTGCAGATTTCTTGCTGTTATTAGCGTCTCCATTGTCACTAGAGCACCTCCCCTAACATATCTAGCCCACCTACAAAAGGGCGAATCATAAACTGCAAGAGACCTCAAGAAAGAATCCCAACAAAACCCCTACCTCCAGGCTGGTGACATCCCGGGCCTACAAAAGGTTTTCTCCTACTTCATTCGGACCGATGGCCAGCACCAAGATGTCCTCTAAGCCATTTCATATGCAAGGGTGTCCCTAACCAACCAAGGGAGCAAGGTGTCTTATTCCAACGGTAAGTTAAATCTTAGACTTAATGACACAGAATTCTCATTTCACCGAAAAGATAAAAACACTGAGGCCAGGGAGCCGACTCACGTGGAGGAACCAAATAGGGTTTCAGTGCTTTGACAAAATTATGCCAGGGCAAAAAGGAGGGGGAGAATGAAACCGCCTCTGCTTGGGTACCAGGCTGAATTCCAGAACACCCTGAATTATCCCACGTCAGAACCGAACAAGCCCACAGCTTAGGGGACGGCTGGTTCACAATCCTCTCACCAAAACTCTCCATCCTCAGCTTTCTTGTCCAGCTCTTCCTTCTGCCTCGGATCTATGTAACTCCACTCTGGTGCACTGGGGGAAAATAAATTTTAAAAATCTTTAAAAATTAAACCAAGTAGAGGTGGCCAATAATGAAGGGTTTGCAGCAGTGCCGATGACTAACCGCACCGACACCTGCCCCGAAGGGGCAACATGGACTCCCCCAAAGCTGCAACCAGCAGGAAGGCGGGACAGACAGTGCAGGGGTACGCAGCTGGGGAGGGGCACGGAGCCAAGGGCATGAGAAGGGACACCGCACCGGGGCTGTGCTCCCACCTTACTCTGCACGCAAGTTTTCATTTCTAACTGAAGGTCCCAGTCACAAAAATGAGAAAGGAGGTGCAGGAAAGGGAAGGCGAGAATACCCCACAGAAAGGCAGGCACCCCAGGGTCAATTCATGGTCGTCGCTCTGGCATGTCCATTCGTCTGGGGCGAAGACAGTGACTGCGGGGCTGACCCTCTGCGGTCACATGCATATGTCCACTTCCTGACGCGGGCTCAGTGTTCTGGTAGTTTCCCTGAAGTACGTCACCTGTGAGGTCTCCTGCTGGGGACCTTTTCCTGTCCGTACCCCCCCATCTCCACCTACCTGACCGTTACAGAGTTATACACAGACAAATGTGCATGCAATGTCTAAATAATAGCAACTATGGAGAAATCCCTTCTGTGGATGGTTTCAGCAAAACACGAATACCCCCGCTTCCCTGCATGAAAGTTGGGGAGCCCAAAGCCCAGTCTTTCCTCCAGCTGGCCTCTCGAAGGCCACAGGCATCAGACAGGAGGGCACCCGGGGCCTCTTTAATTCACTGAAACAATTAAATCAGAGCTGAATCTCAGAATGTGCTTGTCATAAACAAACAAGTTAGAGACACAAGTTAGAGAATCCTAGATCTGACCTAAAGCTCCCAGTTGGTTTTTTGAAGCTAAGTATTATTCAAAACTTTTTTTTAAATTAACCAAACACGGGACTGAGCTGAGGGCTGTCACCTTGGTGGGGTCAGTGTATCCACCTGCCAGGCTGCTCTCCAGACGCTGCCGCCGTGGCTCGCCAGTCACCATGTCTGGCCTTTGGGCCTGTCCCAGCCTGTTAGAGCCTGGGTGGCACCAGGGGAAGGGCATAATGGCAAATGAGCGCCTTGGGCAGCTTGGTAAGTAGCTGCTGATTAAAACGATCAAAGCACAGTGTATCAATTTCCCTCAGCCGACAACAGTTGGCAGAATTCAAGTTTGGGGATTTTGCTCAGTCTTGGGGAGGAGAATGAAAAGCTTTTGCGAGAGGACGCCAAGCCGTGGCCCGGAGGGCACGTGGTTCCTCGTGACCCAACCCAGAAAGAAGGACTGCGGTGATGAACAGCGCAGACGTGAGACTGAGTGCAGCGCGGGGCCCCTCCGAAGCTCGCGTGCACCCCTGAGGGCAGACAACACACAGGGCACCCCGAGATGTGTTATGGCATTGCCATTTCAGGTAGCGCTTTGTCAGTGACGCTGGCAATCCCAGCTCCTCCCCCACCAACCTGCTTCCCCTGGCAGCAGCACTAACTAGACCCCGCCACGCTCTCTCCAGCCTCCTGCACCCCGAGACAGGGGCCCAGGATGCAGCTGCCCTCGACACCCCTGGGGGCCTCAGCATCCGTCAGCACCTCTGATGACTTCCTCTCTCTGCTGTCCAAGAAGAGGCTCTCGAGTCATTAATAAGTTTGTCGGGAAAGATCAATACCCCCGGTAATGAGCGCAAGGAGAGAGAGCGCCTCCCCCATTCATCACTGCCTGCTGCGCCAGCTGACTCCGGGGATGGAGTTCCACTTTCTAAGCATCATTTCCTCTTGGCACGGAGGGGCTTGGCCTTTGTCAAAGTGTCCAGGGTTTGTGGAGTGGAAAGAATCTGATTGCGAGTGATTGATCTCACCTTTGGATCACCACGGTGTGGCGGGCGGAAAACAAGCAAAGCCTTCAGCGCTAAGCATCATTCCGCTGAGCTGCCAACGGTCCAAATGCCAGAGCAGAGCTCCAGAATCGAGGACCCCAGGGTGTGGGTTTGGTCTTGCCTTTCCCAGCCTGGAGCCTGGAAGAGTCCCCTGTGCAGGGGTGGACAGAAAGTGTGGCAGGACTCACGCTGCCGGCTGTCTCACCGCTGTGATTGTGTTGTGTTGTGCTGTGTCGTGTCGTGTTGTGTTGTTCTGCAGATGTCTTTCAGCAGAGGGGGGCAGGGACTCAGGGAGAGAGAGGGAAGAACCTACTCATCGCTCCAGGCTCCCGTCCACTCCACTTCACCCCACGGATTCCTGAGTCTGATCAGCTTCTCTGGGCGGCCACGGAAATCCACCTGCAAAACGCACACAAAATAGCAACTGAATCGCTGCGCTCCGACCGCCCTGCATACAGGTCTGCACCCAACGGGCTCTGCATGCCGCAGTTTCCCTTTAGTGCACGTTTCAGGCATTGGCCAGCTGCTCTGTTTTTCACAATTCGACCGAAAAAATATGGAGTCTAACACAAATACAAGCTTATGTCTGATTTAACTTGGTTTCAGATTTTTAGGGTTCACTCAGTTCTTAATATATGAGGCCTCAAGGTAGTGAATACCTTCCAAACAAACACTAGTGTTGGTAGCTCGGCAGTTGGCATTTATCGAGCACACACTAGAGACTAGGCACAGCGATAAGCATTTCAAATGCACAGTTGCCGCATTCAAACCTCAGGGTAATCCCTTGGACTGGACACTAACTATTACTGTCTTTATTTTCTAGCTCAAAAACCTCTAAGATAGGTTAAATTTTCTGAGATTAATGGTAGATGAAGGCTGGGCACTAAGTCTATCGCCAGACGCAGGTGCATTCACCGCCTTCCCCTGGACCCTTGAACACGCTGCCTGAGCGTCCGTGCTGCCTTGCATCCAGGCGCACGTCATGAATTGTTAGAGCTTCTGCACTTCCCTTTGGCCTTCCCGTCATGGCCTAGCCCGGTGTTTACACACGTGCACTCAATCTGTACTTGGGACCTGACTAGATGAACAGCGTATTTGTGAAACACAAATACATCTAAGACAAGCTATGTCTTTTTAATAAATGACAAGAACTGAGGCAACACACACAAACACACACACACACACTGCATTTCCCTTTTTGCCTTGGCCATCAGGAAACCCAAAGGAACATTAATTTCTCAACTGTAGCATAGTCCTTAGACTAAATGATCTGCTGTATTTCACTTCAGTTGTCTGGTTTTATTGTGTCTATGTTTTTCCTTATACACCACCGCGAATCCCGTCTGGAAGTAGGCCTCACGTAGGCAATAATGAAAGTTATAGCCACGCTTCTTCCTTGGACTGGAGAGTGAGGAGTACCTGTGTTCCACCCCATGATTATAGACCACCCTGAAAGGTAGGGCAAGTGTGACTGCACTTTTCCCCCTTTGGGGGGGTCCTGGGATTTCCACAGCTTTACCGACATAAACATACTTCTTAGAACAAGTGTAAAATCAAGTTGACAGTTTCTACAACTCTCTTCCATAACCTTCATCCTCTTCCTGGCCATGCCTCAGAGGAAAGCCAGTGCTGGCTAGAACCACGGGGCTGTACTCAGCCTGTCACCCACTTCCAAGTGGGAAGGGTCAGAGGGCCCTTGCAGTGAGCAAGAGCTAACACAGGTGCGTTAGCTCGGGCAGCCAGGGAGTTAACCTCAGCAGGGCAGGGAAGCTGCTGGTGGTGGTGGTGGTGGCGGCCCCCTCCCTCTTTACCTCAGGGTGCCCCAGATTTTACAGTGATATCATGACACATTACCTTCCCTCCCCCCCAGCCCCCCACTTTACCTCTTCGACTCCAGTAACAGAGTAAGCGTGACTCTTAACCAGCTTCTGAGTGGTGATGGCTTCTGCTTCAGCTGCGCTGGAGATCTGGGTGAGGATAAAGCCCACTCGGAATCGCTGAACCTGACCCTGTGGGGTCCAGCCCTACAGAGCCTTCAGGGACAGACTACAGTCCCTGGGGCCCAGAGCAGGACTGGGGTGCAGACGCAGCAATGGGCCTCGGGTAAACAGCCCTCTCCGTTCCGAGCCTTTCGTGTCAGGCCCACAGTCCAGCCTCCAGCCTTTAAAATGCCACAGGAAGCTGGGAAGGTATTTATTCTCCAAGAGGGACCCAATGCTACCTGTAGCGCCCACGCGCCCACGCACTGCCCCGCACAAGCCCTGCATCTCTCCGTTCTCCCTGAGCAGGCTGCCAAAAGCCCTTCTTCTTTCACAGCCCCCCAGCACATCCCAGCATGTGCCCCCATCATGTATCCACCAAAACACACCCCTCCTGGGATCATTACAGAGGAAGCACAGGGGGCTATTACTGCTCTGTCGGGATCACCAGGTGAGGGCGAGAGAGGAAGGGAGAGCAGGCAGAGGGGCAGGCGGGCCCAGACTCAGGCTGGAGGCCTCCAAGCTCCGGCCTCCGAGCCACCTTGGCACCCCACACGCCCACCTCCAGTCAGGCCAAGACCCTGGCTCCAAACCCCAGCCCTTTTCTTCAGGGATCTCAAAGTCCATCAAGTATTGTCAATCATCAGATTTGTTTCTCTAAACTCCCAAGATGGCTTAGCAAAAGGGCAGCAGCCGCGACAAAGCCTAGCATCCGAGGATCAAGGCTATGTTCTTAGGGAATACCGGCAGAAATAAGGGGCTCTGGCACTAAGAGAACTTAGGGCTTCTACCACGGTACCCCCAGTTCTACCCATTCACTACAATAGAACCAGTTATGATGTGAAGGGGCCAACAGGTCACTGGATTTGCGCTGAAAGTCCCGACTCTGTTCTGGCCCAAAGCCTCGTCTTCCCCCGCCACCCGTGGGGGAGGGCGCAGAGAAGCCAGGCTGGCTCACAGGCTCACCTCGATGGAGCAGGCCAGGAGAGAGCCCGCACGCAGGGCCTTCCGGATGATCTGATACAGGTTAGGTGGCGGCTTCTTCAGGTCAAAAAACTCAGAGATGCCGCCTGTGAAATCCTCAAATCCCTCCACTGTGGACCCTCCAGACAGAGCCTCATATGAACCGTTGAGCCTGTTGGGAAAGAAAGAAAGCGGGCATCACCCACCGCCACTAGCGGCCCCGGTGAGGGGAGGGTGTGGGTGGGGCGGGGGCAGTGCCGGGACATGGACAAGCGGACGCCTTTGCCACTGTCTCCATGGGCGGGAGGGGATGTAGGCCCCAGCCTCACACGCCGGCTCAGCCCTCTGCAAGAACAATCCCCGACGGCTTCTCACAGAGCCACCGGCTCCTTCAGAAAGCCAAGTGCCAGCAGCTTCTCAGCTTCCCAGGGCTGTCCCTGGTCTCTCGGGGCCTGGGGGAGGCAGCACAGGCAGGGGTGAAGGGGCTGGGAAGAACCTGAGGCTGCTGGAAAGGGCCCCGGTAAAGGAAACAGCATATAGGATCCAAAAGCGGGCTGAGGTGATGGCACACGGGTGAAATGGTGGTGGGAACTCCCTGGGGACTACAAATGTTGTCAAATACAATTAAATGAATCTAATGAGAAAAAAAAATTAGAAACTACAACAACAACAACAAAAACAAAAGCGGGCTGAGGACACCGAACGCCAGTGAGGACGACTCCTCAGACAGGGCGGAGGCTTGTAGAGCTTGGAGTTTGGAATCTAAGTACACTTGCTTTTTTTCTTCTTCATTTTTTTTTTAAAAAAGATTTATTTATTTATGCATACAAGCACCAGGGTACAGGCCAGAGGTGCAGGGCGGTGAGAGGATCCACCAGACAGAGCAGAGAGCAGAACAGGCAGATGGATTGAAACATACTGCTGAGGGCAGCAGCGGGCGAGGCAGGAGAGGTCTGCTGCGCCATGTGGGTCCCCTCCCTGGCCAGCAGCAGGGATCAAACTCGTGCTGCAGTGGCTGCGGTTTGCTTCATAGTGTGTTGCTTAACCCATGGCACCACCAGGGAGGGCCCTCTTCCTCATTATTCTTTTAAAGATTCATGCTAACCTAAGAACTGACCTTGGGTTTTGGGGTTGTTGTTTCTTTTTTAAGATTTATTTTAAAAAAAAAGATTTATTTATTTATGCACACAAGAGCTAGGGTACAGGCCAGAGTCGCAGGAGGTGAGAGGATTCACCAGAGACAGAGTGAGGAGCAGAACAGGCAGATCTACTGAAAACACTGCTAAGTGGAGCAGCGAGCCACGCAGGAGAGGTCTGCTGCGCCATGTGGGTCCCCTCCCCGGCCGGGGATCGAACTGGCACTGCTGTGCAGTGAATGCTTCACAGTGCAGCACTCAACCTACTGCACCACCAGGAAGGCCCCTGACCTTGGGGTTTAAAGGAGGAGAAAGTGAAGGCACAGAGAGACTAAGTGACATGCTCCTGATTCACACGTTCACATGGGACAGAGCTGAGCTTAACCCCTGGCCCAAAGTTCTATCCATTACTGAGGGAGAAAGTACTGGGGTGTCCAGATGCTGGGAGGGACTGGGCTTGAGTGTGGTGTGGGGTACAGGGGCCCCCCAGGAGGCTGCGGGGCCCACACGCCTCACTGCCCCACTTACTTGGCGTAGGCCTTCTCCAGCAGAGCGCTCCAGAACTCATCGCTCTCCTCAGAGTGGAGGAAGAGCAGCTTCCCATTCTTGGTGGGCAGCCTGTCATCCACCACCACCTCCACCCACTCTCCGTACTGCCAGAACTGGGGGAAGAAAGCACAGCGGCTGCTGACGGAGCAAGCTCCCTGCGGCCAGGGACCTCTGCTAAGCAAGGTCCGGGTCCCCAAGCTCTCGTGAACCCGGGGCTCCTGCACAGCAGGGCTGTGTTGCTCGTCCACACACGCAGGAGGGGCCAGAGGCAGCAGGAAAGCCAGGGTCTGACTTGAGAAAACTTGCCCAGCGTCACACACCGGCCACACCGAGGGAAGGGGCGCGCCACCCCTCCCCCTCACTCCCAAGCGCTGTCCTCAGGGGCGCAAGGCTTGGGGGAGCTCAAGGAGGAGCCCTGTCGTAGTCCGGTGGGCGCATTAAAGCAGCAGCTCAGACCTCGTGCAGCAGCATTCCCTGGGGGTTACTAAAGCACAGGTCTGGGTCCCAAGCGAGGCTGCGGGCTCCGTGGCTCTGCTGGGAGGCAGCACCCTGCATACCTGAAACCGAAAGATCCCCGCGTAGTTCTTCTGGAAGTTCTGGTCCCTGGGGACCACGCGGTGCAGCAGCTCTTCATTCAGGGTGAGGGAGGCGATGGCCGCCAGCAGCCAGCAGTCACCTGCACGCGGGGTGCACACTGGTCAGGCCTGGCCGGCTGCCCCCCGACCTGGCTGTCCCCAGAGCCCACGCACCCCCCTTCTCCTGCGGAGGCAGATGCCAGACTGCTCCTCCAGAGTCCGAGTGCGGGCCAGCCGCGGGCGCCGGGAAGTTCTCTGTTCTGCCTTCCCCGTGCCGACCGGCACCTCTCCTGGGCACTCGGGCGGGCAGCGGAGAGAAAATGGAAAGGAAGGAAAAAAGAAAGAAAAATCTGTCTCGCTGGCCCCTTCCTGACAGCTCTAATAAAGCATTTGATTGGGGGAACATTAAAACGATCTGGCCAGCCCAGGATGTGTGTGAGTGTGAGTGTGAGTGTGAGCGTGAACATGAGCGTGTGTTCTTCAGTCCACATGCCCTTGGGTGACACAAAGCGGCTCTAACCGTCCCTTAGAGAAGTGTCCTCCACGACTCATGAATACGTCAGCTTGAGGCCTCCTTGCTTCCAATGCTCTTGATAGTGATACACATTAAATCATCACAACTTGAGGCAGGAGAAATAAAAGCCGAGAGGCTAAAAACTCTAGGCCTGGGGACAGTCACTGGAGACCCCAGGAAACGTGGAAGAGAAGAGAAGGCGTCCTCTGTGTGACTGGGCTCGTGCACACCCCGGAGGCCGTGGTTCCCTCAGGGCTTGATGTCAAAAGACGAGCCAAAGCCCGAGAGGCCCCTTGCTCGACTTAACACCCAGGACTGTCATCCCAGAATCGATGCCGACTTTCCCACATACACGTAGACGTACTCCACGCCCGTCTCTGGGGCTCCTCGTGTGCCGCTTACTGTGTGGAGGACAGTTTCACTCATGGGCACTGTAGCTGCCTCTTTGCTGCCCAGCAGAGGCCTGCCCTGGGGTCCAGGGCTTGGGAAGAGTCTTCTGCATTTCGCTCTGTTCAAACAGCTCCGCGATCCTGCCTGTGTGTCAACCTCGTAAAAAAATGTATTAAAAGTCTGAGTCTTCTTTTTTTTTTTTTTTTTTAAAGATTTATTTATTTATGCACACAAGCACTGGGGTACAGGTCAGAGGTGTGGGGGGTGAGAGGATCACCACAGAGAGCAGGGAGCAGAACAGGCAGATCAACGGAAGCACACTGCTGAGGGGAGCAGCGGGCACAGCAGGAGAGGTCTGCTGCTCCATGTGGGTCCCTCCCGGCCAGCGGCAGGGATCGAACTCGTGTTGCAGTGGCTGCGGCTTGCTTCATAGTGTGTTGCTTAACCCACTGCGCCACCAGGGAGGCCCAAAAGTCTGAGTCTTCTTAATGCACCCTCAGATGGAACCCTCCTACCCTTTTAGAGACCCTCAGAGGACCTTGTCTGGCCTGTTTTCCTCTCCACTGGTCAAAGTTGGGTACAGATCCCGAGTTTTCTCACCTGAAACAATGGTTTTCTCAGACTCAGGTTTCCCTAGTGGTAACAAAAGTGTGACCCAATAACCCGCCGCTGAGGATCCGTCATCGCCCAGAATGACTCCGTCACCCTAGAAAGGCCTCCCCTCTAGTCACCCTTATCTCTCTCAACAAAGAGGTTCATGATTTGGTCCCAAATTAATTGCTTTCCCACCTTTTTTCCCCAACCAATATAATTAAACTCGTGTTCATTCTCTCTCTCTCTCTCTCTCTCTCTCTCTCTCTCTCTCACACACACACACACATTTTGAAGCTTTTCTAACCCAGGAGGCAGCCCTGCTTCCTGCTTGGCCCTCCCCCCAGACGGCCCTCCCTGACAAACAGCATCCCCCCTCCCAGTTCCCAGTGGAACCAGGCCGGGTGGCCGAGGCGCGGAGTCGGTGTGACTGTCCTGGATTATGTGCTGCACACTCGGGAGAGGCAGTTTCCCCTAAAAGGCAGTTTCCAAAGAATGAGTAGAATAGCATTTCTTCTTCCACGCCACTTTTCTCCCTTTGCTCAAAAACTTTTAACTTCCTCCAGTTGCAACAACAAAATAAAAACTCTTCCTGGGGCAACAAATCCCTTCACAGCGGGACCCCAACCTACTCCCCCACCCCGCCCTTGCCCCACTAGCCTCCAGCAGGAATCTAATCTCCAGTCCAGCAAGGTGGTGCACAAAACACGCTCTGCTGTTTCCTCTGCTTTTCTCACTTACTCCCTCTACTTGCAAAGTCCTTGCTGTGGCCTCACAGGTCGACGCTTTCTCCAGGGAACCTTCCCTGATACCTCCCACCCTTTAGCCACAAGTCGCCTTTTTCTTTGTGTTTCCTATTTGTACATCTTTGTGCGCTGACCACAAGCCCCCTTTGATGACAGCCATCCCCAGCGCTGGCCTCAGCATTTCCATTTCATATGGGCTACTTGGCAGTTTCCTGACGGAATCCCCAAGCTGCCTCGGTGCCCAGTGGGGTCCTCAGAGCCCCCAGCCCCTTCCTCAGCCACTTGAGCACAGCCAGCTCCCTGGCCCATTCCTCTCTCTGGCTTTCCCTGCAGAGCAGGGAGGCAAATGCCTTGGTCCTTGGTCATGGTGCCCCAGAGGTGGCTGGGTCACAGGAGAGGCTCCGTGAATGCTTGGTGAATAAGAATAAATAAGCAGTGAATCACTGACTCACATTTGTCTTCTTGTGCCAATCCCCAGCAGCACCTGGCCTAGGTCTGCACAGGAATCTCCTTGGTGTGTGGGGAAGGGGGTCGCATTACACCTGACAGATTCCACCTCCACCAAGAGCAGAGGCCTCAGCCCCTGCAGCTCCAGGGCAGGGGGATGCACACAAGGGGAAGGCCCACAGAACTCAGCCACCGGAGGTGCTAGGCCCACAGCTCTGCCACCTTCTCTGGGGCAGGGGGCCTCTCGCAGAGATCCTCACCTGGCAGCCCTCCCAGCTGGGCGCAGCAGCCCCCGCTCTCTTCAAAGCCAGGCTGAGCTCTCAACAGCCCACCTAGGACATTCCTCAGACATTGCAATTCCAGGCACAGAAACAAAATATCCCTCAGCTGCTGACATCAAACAGGGCTGCCCAGCTGGAGGAGAGTTTAATTTTCTCTTCATCTGCCTCACTCCTGACATTTCACAGAGTCCACCTGGCTCTCGCTGCAGGCGCAGAGCTCCGAGGAGACGAGGTGGGCACCGGCTTTTGGGTTCCTGCCAGTGACTCTACAGTCTGCCTGGATCGCTGTGACAAAGGCGCTTCTAAGCAACACCTCCAATCAGCGCTTCCCTTCAGAGTCCTCTTGAGAGCACAGTCTTTTATTCTGGCACTCAAAATAATTCAGGACCTTGTTCAGGAGGCCTGCCTTGAAACCTGGGGCATGTTGGTGGGGCTCTTCTCAGTGGGGGCACGGTCTTGAGCGTAGCTTTAATTTATGAAAGCAGCCAGAAGACCTGGGATCCGAGATCAGCAGCGAATAAGTGGATGAAGCAGCTGAGAGATGGTCGTGACGGACGCCTGCCCGGTCCTGGCCATCCCCAGCCGTGGGCCGGTCACGGGCCACAGGTTGAGGCCCATGGAGTTAGAGCAGGGCCTTCACTTGCAGCTAAAGCTCTGGTTTGTCGCTGCATTACTGTTGACAGAGTTCACCAAGGGGCAATAACCTTGAGGCAGTCCTTGTTAAAAAAGCCATCTCTAAGTTTCAAAATTCCCTTTACAAACAGATGATGTATTATAATGAACATCTAAAATTTATATAATGTTATAATACAATGTTACTTCAATAAAAAATATTTCAAAAATTCCTTTCAACATGTTAAAATCCAGGTTCGAAGGTCTGAACACCTAGAGTTATTATAAGCCACAGGTGACAAGAACTCAGGCTCCAAGTGAACTTTTCACCACAGGTGGAAGTGGAGCTGCTTCTTTTCCAACAGATGGAAAGAGAGGAGAAGAGAAAAGGCCAGACTTGGGAACCCCTGCTGCACAGACCCCCACCTTGAGGCTGAACAACGGCTGGAGCTGGAACAAGAGCAAAACCCCAGAGAATTTGAACAGAAAGTCAAATCAGAAAGGATTATACACGGCTTCCCTCTGGAAACTCTGGGAAGGAAATAAAAACGCCAACACGGAGTATCTGGGTGGAGAGGAGGTGACGCGAGAAAGGTGGCAGAGAGGGCTGTAAGGTCAGAGAACTATCAGGTCTTTCCACCCTCCCACCACTGCTGTAATGATGGACACCTGCAGTGCCGCGCGCATGCCTGGGTGGGCATGCGCAAGTGGGCGCACCTGAGTTTGCCACGGGCTTAAATGGGCAGCGTCATGAGGACGCCAGGACCAACGGTACTGACGAACAAGGAGCGGTGAAAGCAGGAGTACCAATGCGAGCAGTTAGACCAACAAGAAGCAGAGAGAAGAAGCAGCCGAGAGGGTGAGATGCGCAGGGGCTGGGAGGCCCGCCAGCCTCCTGGCCCCCCGGCACCCATGCCTGCCATGTACCTGGCCACCTCTGACAATAAAAAGCATAAAAGCCACCGAGGGCTCCAAGACTCTTTCCTTTACCCCCGTCTGTTAGAACCATCCTGAACCTTGCTCCTGTGCTGCCTTCCTGCCGCTACAAGGGCCCTCAAGTTTCCCGTGCAGTCAGATGGTGACTGGGCTGAGGACAGAAAAAGTTGGACCCTACTCTACAGGCCATGGCTCCTACTGCGTGGGCCAGGGACTGGGGAGAGGGCCAGGGCAGAGGTGGCCCAGTCAGCCAGGGAACCAACCAGCAGAAGAGGCCACAGCGCAGGCCAGTCACACCAGCCGGATCACAGACACCAGGAGGGCACCAAGGACATTCGACCTTCTTTACAACCAGGCGCCATCCTGGGGAGGCCAGTGAGGGCCAGCCTTTCAGACACAAGAAAGCACCCATAAAAAGTGATTGAGCGAGGAACATTAATCCAAGAGAGATGAGCTCCTGAAACTGAGCAACATTAATCCAAGAGAGATGAGCTCCTGAAAAGGGCAGAGGCAGAAATACCTTTAAATGACTACTTTACATTTCCCTCCCACTCACCTCAGTGGCTATGGGGGCCCCCAGCAAGCTGAGAGCAGTTGAGCAGAATAAAGAATGCCGAGCTGATTGCTCATCTGAATGCAATGCAAAGATTCTGACCCTGCTAATAGGCGCCTGTTTTGTAAAAATCCGTCTTCAATTTTGGATCCCGGCTGAGGCACACTTTGACTGCTCTTCAGTATGAGGCTGTTCCCAGTGTTTCATGCACCGGTGCTATTTTAGCTCTGCACATTCCTGCTAAGTATCAACCCCCATCTCCCTCCCACTGGTGAGCGGGACTTTTCCAGATCTTAACCTTTAATTCCTGCTCTCTTAACATTATCCCCCCCACCCCACCCCGCGCACACACGGCTAGCCTTGCTTTTCTGGCAATTCCCATCTCTCTCACTAGACTAAAAGCTCCCTGGAGGTGGGCAATGGGCCTCGTACTGCTCATAAATTCCACCATAAAATCCTTACTACATGAAACCATGTTGAACCACATCAGTATGAAATTGTCAGAAAGGATCTGAAAATTCATGCCCAATGATCTGCAAGAAAGTCTTCTGACTTAGCCCATTGTGCTGTGGATAAGCAGAGAGGGATGAGACAGCATATGTTAATACCGTCTGCGACTAGAACCAGATTTAGAACTTAGTTAACAAAGCTCCTGTAACATTAGCCAATCCAGCTAGAATAGGATGTCTCCTAGCACTACTGGCACTTGGAGCTGGATAATTCTGTGCTGTATGGGATGTCCATCGCTATAGGGTATCTCTGCTAGATTGCAGTAGTACCCCGGGGTGGAGATCATCCCCCACATTGAGAATTAATGACCCACAGCAAAATCGGGGGTTGAGGAAAGTCTGTCTGCAGTTAGAGGGAGGTTGGAAAAATGGCTTTGCATAAGCCTGCTCTTCTAAATAATCTCTCGGTATTACAAATATCATGATGATGATGATCATGGTCTTCAGCCTATCCCTGTTAGTTTTCTAGTAGCCACTTCCTCCCTCTTCCCCCTTCCTTCTCCCACTGTCTTCTCTGGCTCATAAAATTGTAACAGCCAAAGGAAGTCTCTGATTGCTCCTCAAGTATGGCCCCTACCCAGAGGTAGGGTCTCATCCTACCTGGCTCCCAGTATTTCTGCCTCTGAAGATGACTGACATAGCATGATTAGACTCAAGCCTACCTGGATTTGGGGAAGTGGCCATTTGACCTCCTCCAGGTCTTCCGAGCATATCATCGCACCATCTTCTTTCCCTCCAATCATACAGATGCCAGCCCTCACCTCTGCAGCCAGAGACAAAGCTAGCCATTTCTGAGCTTGGGAGATATCATCCTCGCTACCTCTTTGGTGGTCCCACCTTGAAGCCTTGGCCTCCTCTGTGGGCAGCCCCTATCATGCAGAAAGACCTCTGTCCTACTCTGGGCTTAGCCCTAGAGCACAGATGTCTGCCAGCCCCAGAGATGCCAGGCTGTAGCTCTGCCATGGCCCTTGGCATCCCCAGGGCTCCTGTTTACTTTGAGAGCGTTGTCACCGGCTCCACATCACTGCATGGTAGCAGTGCCTGCCCAGGCTGGCCAGGGAAATGAATGATTCAGTCATATTAGCACCCCTTGAGCATCCTCAGGAGGAACGTATTTCCTTTGAATTATATGGCAAATGTCCCCTCTGGCATCAGTCTTCTATCTTTCTTGGAAAACATACCTTGGGGAGTAGTTCTTGCATGTCACCATCACTCACCAGTACTTGGCAAGCATCACCGTGTACGGGTCAGTGTGCAGGACTACAGGACAAAGACTGCAGAAGATTCTAAGCTTAGGAGAGTCAAAATAACATGGGCTTTGGACTCAGAAAGCCTGGGTTTAAATCCTTGGGACCCTACTTGTCTGCTGAGTGGCCTGCAGCAACCACTGAACTATGGACATAAAAATCATCTGAGTGTACGTGCATCAACAGACACAGCGTATCTAGAGCACCTCTTGAGTGCTAATGTTTCCCTGTGGGTAGGTCAGCTCCTCTCTACTCCAACCCTATTTGCTGATACAGCTCCAGGACAGAGAGATGGGAGGGCAGTAAGAGGTAGGTTTCAAAACTCCAGAGTAGGGAGGAGGTACCCAAAGGCCTCGTGGATCCTCCCCAGTTGGGACTCAGAGAAAATCAGGTGGAGAAAGGTATGCAGCAACCTCAGCAGCCTCCACAGAATTAAGAGAGTGGTGAGTGCTCGAGTCCTCGGAGAAGAAACTGGCCGTATTCACTGGGCCCGGCCCTGGAACAGTCACCACGTTAGTGACATGATCAAAAAAGAGGTTGGGTCCCTAGATGCTTCTGATGGAAGTGGCCCGCAAACCCTGAGGAAGTGGTCTAGACATTTGCCTGACCCCAGTCCCAATGTGCAGTGTAGGAATTTACTAAGACATTTAGGAAAATAAAAGTACCTCTGCAAAATTGTGAAAAGAGAGAGAGAAGAATATGGTGAGCCAGGGATGGACAGAGAGGCCTGACTGGCCTTCCAGAAGCTCCCTCATTCCCTCTGTGGCCTGAGAAAGCACAGGGCAAGAGGACGCCAGCACGAAGCCAGCAGGGAACATGGCAGAAGGCCAGGGCAGGGGTCAGGCCTTAGCTGGGCCACCCTCCAGTGCCATCTTAGAAAGGAAAAGGGCTGAGGAGTACAGTCCAGAAGACTCAACAGTCACCTACAAGGGACTGAGTTAGGACCAAAAAAAGACTTCCAGTTATTGGGTTGGACAATGTTTTTAAACTGAATTGGATTAAATGTGAAGTTTCCCACTCCCCTAGACAGGGGTGTTGAGAATGTCAAAGGCAGTTTCAATCTTAGATATTTGCTAAGAGCCAAATTCAGACTGTTTGAGCAGACGGCTGAGGTGAGCCTCGGGTAAGTCTCCACAGTGAGTGACATCTCTGCTAATTAGGGACAATCCCGGTGGCCTTCC
This sequence comes from Galemys pyrenaicus, assembly GCA_019455555.1. Lineage (NCBI taxonomy): Eukaryota > Metazoa > Chordata > Mammalia > Eulipotyphla > Talpidae > Galemys > Galemys pyrenaicus. The sequence continues at coordinate 482,609 of JAGFMF010012284.1, forward strand.
CTTACCCAGAGCAAAACGGGCGTTTCAGTGTCTCCTGAAATAATAGAGGGGGTTCCTGAGCCTATCTGCAGTGGTCATGCTCACAGCCCCTGACATTCTGAGCAAGAACCTCTTTTTACATGCTGGTCCCTTTAGAATCTTTTAGTAAATCTCCCCACTCTTGCACGAGCCTCCGATCTTCTTTGAGAAACGTATCTTTGGGAGGTTCCCCTTCTTCGGGCCTAGGGAGTGTTCTTGCTTGTCATCATCACTCAGCAAGACAGAAAGGGACCCTCTTTCTGCAAGTGTCCAGGGACTGTTATTTGGAGGTTGCAGAAAGAAGGAAACCCATCATGACCTGAAAACATTCACACACTTGCACTTAAACGTCCTCCCCACTTCACACCAGCACTGTCCCCACCAACCACGTCAGTCTCACGGCAAATTGCAATGCAAAGTGGTTGCCATGTGGTAGTGATGCTTTGCTAAATTTGCAGGATTTCATGAAGTTGATGAAAGTGACATTGGAGATCTGCTCCTGAGCCACTGCCCAAAGAGAACCTGGCACTTAAAGCAGTTACAGCCGAGAAAGAGAAAACCAACTGACTCAAGGCAGGATTGGCACTTCAAAAGGGGAAGTTGGAGCATCAAAGGATTGAAAGAGGACCTGAGAAAACTGATGAAGGCTTTGAATGTTGGTTGGCTTCTGCTTCGAAACTCAAGTAGGAAGCATTTTGCAGACTTGTAATTTTTTCAAAAACCGTACACCCCTCGAAAAATCAATAGTGGATTGAGTCCTTGTTCTAAAATTTAGCAGAAGCTGCAGTGATAAACATTGTGAAATCTAACCGGGAAAATGACATCATTTCTTCAAAGTCATATGCTAGTCAAACCTTTTTTTTTTTTTTAAAGACTTATTTATTTATGCATACAAGCACTGAGGTACAGGCCAGAGGTGTGGGGGGTGAGAGGATTCACCACAGACAGAGCGGGGAGCAGAATAGGCAGATCAA